>PVKS010025711.1:18390-29732 GCA_004027875.1 Aplodontia rufa | reverse complement strand
CTGGATAGGGACTGGAAGTACTGGGTAGGGCAGCAGCTTTGTATTTTATATGATATGCACCCTTGGGTAGGTTGCTTTTAAATCTTACACTGTGTTGAAGTGGTGATTTCTTTCTTTCTGCTGCAGTGGAGTTGGATTACTTAGCTCAGTTGTTTTTCAGTATATCAAATAAATGATTTCCCTATGATTCCACATGGGGAAATAAGGGAATAGTTTTCTTTATATATTTTTATGTTTAAAAATTTACCTTCCCTCATCAGAAGTTGACCAACTCTGTCCGCTGTTTGTTATATTTACCCCTTTCTTGGGCTAAAGCTAATCTTTTCTCATTAGCATCATTCATAAATGTGCAAGTGTATTTAATGCTGGGATTAATTTAATATGTAATACATATCCAAACTGTAGGGTAACACCCATAACAGTTATAGTTTCTTATGTGGCCATGGGATTCCTTATTTAAATGTTGTTAGACTTCTACTGTGGCATAGTCTTGTGATATCAAAAAACATTGGAAGGAGGAATTCCTTTTGGTGTTTGGTCTTCTTAAGAAATATGGATTGGGGACTAGAGTGGTGGCTTGGTGGTTATGGCTCTTGCCTGGCATGGGCCAGTATGCAAGTTCATACCCCAGCACCATATAAACAACGATGTCTCAGAGCAACGAAAGTCACATGAAAAACTAAATAAAAATTAAAAACTGTTAAAAAAAAAAAAAGGGCAGAATATTTAAGATGAGACAGTATCTGATCAAATCTAGGGGTGTTCAAATCTTATAAAGCCTTAAGCTCCTTTATGCAAATAAAATCTCACCTATCTAATTGTAAAACAGATTTAATGGGAGCTGTTCTTGAAATCAAAGAGGTGACACCTGTTCACATGCTTCTCCTTAGCAAATATCTGAAAATCACTCATTGAATTAAACACTTTCATTTGACACATACAAACCTTCATTTCCAAGAGGAGAAACTGACTTCTCCCAGGGTGTGTTAACTGAACAGTTTTGGGGCTGTCTCCCAGACCAGTGGTTGGCTTTATTAACACACTTCCCACTTCACATACTCATGCCTTCTTGCTCGAAACTCTGGGAGGGAGTAACCTTCTGCCCTCTAGAATTCTAGAAAAAAGTGATGTGGGGCATATGGGTTACAAACACTAACTACTCTCAGTCCATTTAGAGGACAGGTATTTATGGATCATCTATTATGGGCAAACACAGCTTGAGACTACCAAGAGAGTGCACAATTCCATATGCAGGAAGAAATTGTGTCTTCATTGTCTTTTGCCCTTTATTTTCTCCTTAACAATATGAACAAAGTGGGGCTGGAGCGGTGGCTCAGCGGTTTCAGCGCTTGCCTGGCAAGCACAAGGACCTGGGTTCAAACCCCAACATGTACACAACTAAGTGTTGGAGCAACTAAGGCCATGTGAAAACTACATAAAGTTGTTTCTCTCTTTCTCTGTCTCTCTCACTGTCCCTCTCTCTTTAAAAAATAAAATAAAAATATGAACAAAGAGGCTGGAATGGTGGCTCCGCGGTTGGAGTGCTTGCCTGGTGTGTGCAAGGACCTGGATTCAAACCTCAGCACCACGTACACAACTAAGTGTCAGAGTAACAAAGGCCTGATGAAAAAAATAAATAAAATTGATTTTCTTTCTTTTTCTTTCATTCTCTTCATCTTCAAAGAAAATATGAACAAAATGATAATTCAGCAAATACAAATCTCACTATAGAGACTTTGGTCATGGACTGGAGTCAGATTGTTTAGTTTTGAAGTCTGGACCAGACAGTTACTTTGAGCAAATAACTTAATTTTTCAGTGCATCGAGAACTACCATCAGGATTAAATGAATATATGTATTTATTTATTATGCAAATGAATATCAGATATTTTAGGAATACACACATATATATAAAACTTTGAACAGTAGAATCTTAGGTAAATCTTAGCTAGTATTATTACATGTCACAGTGACAATTCAAAGGTCTCTAAATCAGTGTTTTGATTTCTTATGCATATTATTTAGGAAATTATATAGAATTATATTGTACACACCTAACTTACTCAAGTGTTATCAATTCAACTTGGTAATCTTTATTTCTTTTATTTTTTGGTACCAGGGATGGAACCCAGAGGCACTTAACCATTGAGCTACATCTTCAGCCCTTTTTGTTTTGAGATAGGGTCTCACTAAGTTGCTGAGGCTGGCTTTGAACTGGTGATCCTCCTGCCTCAGTATTGCAAGCTGCTGGGATTACAGGTGTGCGTGCTACCACACCTGGCTTTTTATTCTTTATTTCTTATTTTTTAAAAATTGTATATTTAAGATGGACACAGTGGCACACACCTGTAATCCCATCCACTCAGGAGGCTGAGGCAGGAGGATCACAAAGTTTGAAGCTAGCCTGCGAAACTTAGCAAGACCCTGTATCAAAATAAAACATGAAAAGTGCTGGAGATGTAGCTTGGTGGGTTCAGTCCATTGCAAAAAAACAAAAACAGAAACAAAATAAAATAGTCAGTTGCAATGGCACATGCCTGTAATCTCAGCAACTTGGAAGCCAGAGGCAGGAAGATCGCAAGTTCAAACCAAGCTCAGCAACTTAGTGAGGCCCTAAGCAACTCAGCGAGATCCTGTCTCAAAATAATAATAAAAAAAAAAAAAGAGAAGAAAAGAAAAAGGGCTGGGGTTGTGGCTCAGTAGTTAAGCACGTCTGGGTTCAATCTCTGGTAACAAAATAAAACAAAAAACAAAATATACACACACAAAAAACTTAACTGGGTATATATGTTTTACCTCGTATGATATACTTCAATGCCTTATGACTCAACTAAGTGTCCAAGAAACAAAGGCCAGATGAAAAAATAAATAAAGTTGATTCTCTCTTTTCTCTATCTCTCTCCATCTCTCTCTCTTTAAAAAAAAAAATTCTCATCTTAAAAATTGTGAGGAGGGCTGGAGCGGTGGCTTGGTGGTTATGGTGCTTGCCTGGCATGCACAAGTACATGGGTTCAAACCCCAGCAACCCACGTACACAACTAAGCGTCAAAGCAACTTAAGCCATGTGAAAAACTCAATAAAAATTGATTCTCTCTGTCTCTCTCTCTCACTGTCCTTCTCTTTTTAAAAAAAAAAAATTGTGATGATCAGTAATTCGTGGCACTCACCTGTGGTAACTTTATGCCGTTACTTACTCGTATCAGTACATAAGGTGTCTCCTCAAACAAAGGTAGGACTGGGCACAGACAGTGCCACCTGTATGGCTGAGTTTCTTGAGCCTAGCTTTGTGTCTTGTAGCTAGAAGGCACCCATCAGATGTTGGCTATGTGCTTGTGTCACGAGTTCTACTGTCAGTGGCATTTCTTCTCTTTTAACTTTTCTAATTGTAAGCTGTCAGTCACATTGGAATAGCTTCTGTACTAATTTTTCTTTTTTCCACTGGATCTAAAGTTCATAAATGTGTTGAACCATGAATAAAAGCAAAAAGCCAGCACATGGAGTATGAGCCATATGTATGGCTTTAATGAATAGTTGTGGTGACATATGGAGGAGGACTGCCAGATTAATTATTGGGTTTGATGGAGTTGTTGTCTGTCTGCATGGGTTAGTCCAGGGGCCAATTTAGAGTTGCAAAATCCTGTGATGGGCTCGTCCGACCAATAAACAAAGTAAATAAATGAACCAAGTTGATTCAGTAGCCCAGATAATTTGTTAGATCAGCGTGAAAACATTACATCGCTTCTAAACCAGAAGGTTTACATACTTTCTGGAAATATGTAGAGCATCATAGTAAAATTCTACTTCCATGTGTTTTCAGTGACTTACTAAGTTTCTTCAACACATAGAAATAAAATACTTTTATTCCTTGAGAGCCCATAATGTGAATTGTGAGTCAGGTTGATAGACAGTCAACTGACAGTGTTTTTGTTGTTTGTTTTGCAGTGCTGGGGATCGAACCCAAACCACAGCCTTGAGTGTGCTAGGCAAGTGTTCCACCACTGAGCTACATCCTCAGCCTGAACAGGTGTTTTTAGACTAACTTTAATGTGTCCTAGGCTAGAGCAGTGACTCAGCGGTTGTAGCACTTGCCTGGCATGTGAAAGGACCCGGGCTGGAATCCCAGCACCACATACACAACTAAGTGTTGGAGAAACAAAGACCAGATGGAGAAATAAGTAAAACTGATTCTCTCTCTTAAAACAAAACAAAACAAAAAATTTAAAAAAACTAATGTGTCCTTAGGTAAACAAATTGAAACCCCTCAGTGCTAAAAATAAGAAGTACATGTCTACTTCATATTCCTAGTACTTCCCCCCAATAGACTGTGTTAAACACCCTTTTTGGATATCCTTCCGGTTTTTAAAAATGTGTTTACATAAACCAGACCATATTTACCTATTTTCTTGCAATTTTTGCTTTTCCCTCTTTATAATGTATCATAGGCTTCTTTCCATATGAGAACATTTAGATATACTATATTAAAACTGATTCTGTAGCAGGACACCATCACGCACATGTGTAATCTCAGTAATTTTCAGGAGGCTGAGGCAGGAGGACTGCAAATTCAAGGTCAGCCTTAGCATCTTAGTGAAACCCTGTCTCAAATTAAACAATTTTAAAAGAAGAGACTGAGGATGTAGCTCAGTGGTTTCAACTGCCCCCACACAGTATAAAAAAACTATGCAATATGCTTCTCTATGCATGTATCATAATTTTAAAACTTTCATATCAATGGAAAATATTTTACTTTTACAGTTCAATGCTTCAATGATCTTCAGTGATTATCCTTCAAATAATATTTTTGTGTACCAGTATGATTCATCTGTTGGGCAAATTTCTCAAAATGTGATGAGTAAAAAATGTGAATTTGGGGGCTGGAGCGGTGGCTCAGTGATTTTGGCACTTGCCTGGCAAGGACAAGGACCCGGGTTCAAACCCCAGCACCATGTACACAACTAAGTGTTGGAGCAACTAAGGTCATGTGAAAAACTAAATAAAGTTGTTTCTCTCTTTCTCTGTCTCTCTCACTGTCCCTCTCTCTTTAAAAAAAATTGTGAATTTGAATTTTTTGGGGGAATACTGGTGATTGAAACCAAGGGTACCTTACCACTGAGCTACCTCCTTAGCCAACCACTCCCCCCTTTTTGAGACAGGGTCTTGCTAAGTTGCTGAGGGTCTCATTAAGTTGCTTTCTTCCTGTCTTAGCCTCCTAAATTGCTGGGAGTATAGGTGAGAGCCACCATGCCTGGGTGCATTTGAATTTTTGGCAAATATTGCCAAATTGCCCACTTAAAATAATATATGAGAATGTTTGTTTCCTTATTTGGTATTTTGCTATTAGTTTGTTAAAAATGAATGTTATTTGGGTTGGGGATGTAGCTCAGAGGTAGAGAACTTATCCCACACAGGTGAGGCCCTTGGTTCAGTCCCTAGTGCAGAAAAATAAAAACAAAATAAAAAACCCCTACCTTCTAATAGATATTTGTCTTTTCTGCTGCTTATTATTTTGGGGATCTACCAAAATGTCCTTTGGAGCACTGTCACTTTCCCCTGCAGTTGGTGGGGTTTTACTAGGAATAGATCCTGTGACTCAGTTCTGGCTACTCAAGTTCTCCTAATAATATTGTTTGTTTGTTTGTTTTTTTTGTTGTTGTTTTGTTTTGTTTTTTTTTTAAGAGAGAAACAACTTTATTTAGTTTTTCACATGGCCTTAGTTGCTCCAACACTCAGTTGTGTACATGGTGCTGGGGTTTGAACCCGGGTCCTC
Source organism: Aplodontia rufa (assembly GCA_004027875.1). Lineage (NCBI taxonomy): Eukaryota > Metazoa > Chordata > Mammalia > Rodentia > Aplodontiidae > Aplodontia > Aplodontia rufa. Next base: position 23,965 of record PVKS010025711.1, on the reverse strand, counting down.
GTGCTTGCCAGGCAAGCGCCGAAACCGCTGAGCCACTGCTCCAGCCCCTCCCACTAACATTGTTGATTCAGTGGTGGACCAGTAACCTAACCATCAGGAAGAATCATTCTTTTTTTTTTCTTTCTGGACAGATCCTTGGGAAGAGATAGCCAAGGAGTTGTGACTGGCACATTGCCACCTTGGAACGTAACAATATGGACCAGATAAAGCTCAGAGATGAAGGCAGATGGTGCCCCTAGGTGAACTGAAATGAAAGTGAGAAAAATCCGTCTCTGCATCTTTCAGTGTGGGAGCTAGTGAATTTCACAGTTTGGTCAATCTGGTTTTGCTTGTTTTTTTTTTTTTTTTTGGTCACTTGCAATCTGAAGGGTCCTTGTGGATAGATACCTGTTTCTTAGTGCCCAGTGTTCTAGAAATGTTACGTGCTATTAATAATTCCCTTTTATATGCTGGATATGGAACTGGATGCTTTACATTCATTATCTCAATCCTCACCACTATCCTAGAAAGATGCTATTATGCTTACATTATAGAGGAGGCAAAAAAAATTGTCAAGGCTGGACAGCTGGTAAGTAGCAGGGACAGGATGCAAACTTAGGTCTTCATGATTCCAAAGCCCGTCTTTTGGGGCTGGAGTGGTGGCTCAGTGGTTAAGGTGCTTGCCTGGCATGCATGAGGACCTGGGTTCAAACCTAGCACCATGTACACAATGAAGTGTCGGAGTAACAATGAAGTGTCAGAGTACCAAAAGCCACGTGAAAAACTAATAAAATTGATTCTCTCTCTCCCACTTTCCTTCTCTCTTTAAAAGAAATTAGAAATTTGAAGACATGGGGTATCAGTGCTATAGAGTATTATTTCTTTACTTCATGAACTATTCTACTTGTATGAAGCTTTATTTTTTTCAAAAAAGGTTTTATACATTTAAATATATCCTGATCCATAAGATCTGTGTATTTTGTTTTTTCCAACCACAGGGGTACTGAGCCTGTAGTTTAGTAGCTTTCTAGTGAATTGTAGGGTTTGTTAGGCCTGATAGGACCAATGTCATACCGTGTCCAGACTAAGTTAATGCTTGGAAAGTAATCCATGTGATCTGGTCAAGAACAATTTTTTCGTAGGAGAAATGTGCTTTGGAACGTAGAATTATAACTGTATTGTCACTGATTACTCACACTGACTAGCCTTCAGGGAAAATAGTATCTGAAACATGATTTTTTTCTTTTTTTAAATGAGAGAAACAACTTTATTTAGTTTTTCACATGGCCTTAGTTGCTCCAACACTTAGTTGTGTACGTGGTGCTGGGGTTTGAACCCAGGTCCTTGTGCTTGCCAGGCAAGCACCGAAACCACTGAGCCACCGCTCCAGCCCTGAAGCATGATTTTTTTAAAAAGATGAAAATCTAGGCATATATGAAAGAAAGCACATGGGTTCTTTCATTTCAGTTTTCATCCTAAATAAGTCTTGCTTCAGCTAATTTTTCTTTTTTGTGGGGCGGGGGGAGTGGCGGGGAATCAATTTTTTAATCTGGTTTTTGTTTTTCCAACACTTAGTTGTGTATGTGGTGCTGAGGTTCAAACCTGGTTCCTCTGGCATGCCAGGCAAGCACTATAACTGCTGAGCCACCACTCCAGCCCCTCTGTTCCCCTCCTTTAAACAATGCAGTTGGAGTGGAGGCTTGATGTTGTCTGAGATCCTTTCTGTATTCTGATCTCATAGGTACACTGTGTTCAGACTCTTTAATGTGCCAAGCCTATTTGTTTGAATTTTGACCTTTCTCTACTTTGTCCTTCCATCTAAATCTATGAAATTTTTGTTTTGTGTTGTGATGTAATCTAATATTCTTATTTTTATTAATTTAAAATTATAAAAGCAACACTGTTCCTTGTTCAGAGTTCAGCAAGACATTTTTCTTTCATACAGTACACTCCCTATCTCCAAACACAATCCCAGCCCTATTAGCCATTGAGGATAGAATATCTATGTATTCATATCCATTAGTGTTTCTCTTTGTGTTTTCCTTGGTTCACCCTTTGGGTTTTTTGGTTTCTGTTGACGAAGTCCTCTGGCCTCACCCCTTGCCTTACCTACTTGTGGGTGTAATTTTCAAATTGCCATTTGCTGGCTTGACTTTAATCCAGTGCTTCCTCTGACCCTCAGTACTCTAAGTTAGTCATTTTTCTCCAGTCACTTTATTCTCCTTTTCCTAGTGTGCTGTTTTATGCTGTAGATGCTGAGGAAGGTTATTTTTATTACTTGTTTGACATAGTCTTATATATTGGAAGGAATTGTTACGTATTCGTGCATACATGGATCCAGTCACTTTTCTTAGCTTTAACTTGAGTGCAGGCTTTCAGAATTGACCTGGCCCTGGCAGCTCCTTGCTGTTCCTTACTTTCAGAGCAGTCCAATAAAGAGAGAAAGTGTAGTCTGCATAGGCTCCGGGCTTCTAGTCACAGTGCCATTCCTGACTGGTCCTGTGACCTTGGGCACATCACTCCATTTCACTTCTCTGTACTTCCATTTCCTCCTCTGGCAAAAGGAGGTGCTACTAAAAACTATCTTGTAGCCCTCGGTTAGTGTTAAAGGGTTTACATATGACACTCCCCATCTCAACTCAGCTTCCCACTCTGCTTTAGTTCCCAGCACACTGTGCGTTCTTAAAACTCTCTATTCTTTTTGCAAAGCCTTTTACCATAGCAAATTGAGCAATACACGTTGGTAGATGGAAAAACAATCATGGGATCCAAAGAGGTTGAAATAACTTTTTTAAAATCACACATAGGATCATGATTCAAAAATCACATTTGTTAGCACCAAATGTGGGCCCACCACTCTCAGTGGGGTTGGCTCATTTACTTTTTAACAGGGGCCTTTGATACTTTCCTGATGCCTGTGTAGCAGCAGTTCATCCCTTTTCTTCCTTTTTTATTTTTATTTTTTTGAGATAGAGTCTATGTTGCCCAGACTAGTCTTGAATTATTTCCTCTTTTTCCTTTCTTTCTTTCTTTCTTTCTTTCTTTCTTTCTTTCTTTCTTTCTTTCTTTCTTTCTTTCTTTCAGAGGGACAGTGAGAGAGAGAGGGAGAAAGTCAATTTTATTTAGTTTTTCATGTGGATTTTGTTGTTCTGACACTTCATGTGTATGTGGTGCTAGGATTCAAATCTGCAATTTTGCCCATGCCAGGCAAGCACCTTAATTGCTGAGACCGCTCCAGTCCCAAGCCTTGAATTTCTGTGCTAAATGATCCTCCTGTCTCAGCCTCCCAAGTGCTTGGGACTACAGGCCTCACTGGTTCTTTCTTTCTTAGGCTTATCTTAATGGGGTTTCGCTTCCAATCCCACCCCCTTCTGTCGTGTAACCAAGTAAAAAGTTCTCCCTGTCACTCGAGAAAGGGCTAGTGCTAGCGTTAAATCTGATCTCTGATTTCAAATTCTTTGTTTTTTGAGTCAGAATGATTATTAGAAAGAGTATAACTTTGGAACTAAGTGAGATTAGTTTTGAATGTTAGTTCTTTCCCTTAGTATGCTTTTGGCCAGTTCAATTAATTTTCCTGAGCCTCAGTTTCTTTCTTTGTCAAGTAGGAATGCTGATATTAATATTTGCTTTACAGTATACCATGAGGCACTGGAGATAAAAATACAGTAGGTGCTTAGATATAGTAGACATTCAATAAATCATTCTCATCATTATTAGGAGTAGTATTAGTTGCTTCAGCTTGTGAGAGACCAAGCTGGGGGGCTTCACTGAGATAGCTTGTGTAAAACTTGGTAGTGATTTTAAAAATATTTGTTCTCCGTAGGACATTGTTACAGATTGTCTTGGTATCAGCTGTGTGATTGTATTCATATTCGTGCTTCCAGCACTTACCTTTTCTTTTTACTTTTTTAGAAACTGATATTTACGTTCCTTCAATTTTATTTCTGTTTTGTGTTTAAGAGCCCCTGGAAGAATAGCTTAGGATCGCTCAGCCAGGGCTGGAGAGGTGGCTCAGCAGTTGGCGCGCTTGCCTGGCATCTGCAAGGACCCGGGTTTGAATCCCAGCACCACATGCACAACTAAGTGTCAGAGTAACGAAGGGCAGATGAAAAAATAAGTAAAATGATTCTCTCTTTAAAAAAAAATTAAGAAAAGAAAAGAAGGAAAGAAAGAAAGGAAAGATCACCTAGCCAGCTGGGCACAATGGCACATGCCTATAATCCCAGCGACTCAGGAGGCTGAGGTAGGAGAATTGTAAGTTCAAAACCAACCTCAGCAACTTAGCAGGACCCTAAGCAACTTAGTGAGACCCTGTCTCAAAAGAAAATAAAAGAAAAAAAAACACTCAGTGATTTCTTCCACTTGTTCAGTGGTCTGAGCTCTGGGAGCTGCAGACCAGCCTTCAGTAAAGGCCTGAGCACTCTATTCCTGCTAAACAGCACAGAGGCACCTGCCTATCTCTGACCAGTCCGAGAGCTTAGGTTGAATAGCAGTGAACTAGGAGCTAGAATAGGCCATTCGCCCTGACATTACTGCTTGTTCATGATCCTTGTCAGCAACAACAACCTTCCTTTCCTTGTCAATCTCTTCTAGATCTCTGTAGAAATAGGGGTTACGGGGGCTAGAGCGGTGGCCCAACAGTTACAGCGCTTGCCTGGCATGCGCAAGGATGCGGGTTCAAACCCCAGCACCACGTACGCAACGAAGTGTTGGAGCAATGAAAGTCACATGAAAAGTTAAATAAAATTGATTCTCTCTTTCTCTTTCTCTCACTATTCCTCTCTTAAAAGAAAGAAAGAATGAACGAAAGAAAGAAAAAGAAATAAATAGAGATTAGGCATAATCCCTGGGCGTTCACAGGAGATGGTGCCACACACGTGCAGAGCTTCCTGGGCCAGATCCACCACATCAGACCCACGGCACGAACTCCCTTGTTGCGTGGAATGGCGAAGTCCACCAGCACAGAGGAGAATCTGTGTTACACAGAGCAATGGCAGGGAGGCTAACAAAAGATACCTCTGTGAGAAGCTGGTAGTCAGTCCTGGGGTCACTAACCATCAGGAGACATGGATGCCTAGATTTGGTTCGGAAAGGTATCAGGAGTGACATACCTAGCAATAAGGGTGGTCCTGGGGCTGCGGATGTAGCTCAGTGGTACAGCCCCAGCTTAGCATGTGCGGAGTATGAAGTGTGGTCTCCATCACCACCACCGAAAATAAGAGAATGGCTCTAGTGGCAGCTGCAACCTTCCTGGCTTCTCCCCAGGCCTCTTCATGCTTGTGATGTAGACGTCATTACTTTTGCTCTTGTAATGCTGCATTTAGAAGTGAAGTTTGGGGGGCTGGAGTGGTGGCTCAGCAGTTAGCACCACATTTACAATGAAGTGTTAGAGCAACAAAAGTCACATGAAAAACTAAATAAAATTGATTCTCTCTCTCTCTCTCCTCTCACTGTCCCTCTCTCTATTTTTTTTTTAAAGAGAGGAGGACAGTGAGAGAGAGAGAGAGAATCAATCATTATTGAGTTTTTCACATGGCTTTCGTTGCTCTGAAACTTAGTTGTGTACGTGGGTGCTGGGCAAGCGCTATAACAGCCT
>PVKS010025711.1:0-11118 GCA_004027875.1 Aplodontia rufa | reverse complement strand
TCCAGCCTCCCTTATCATTTCTTAATTTTAATGCTCTAGGATTTGGTAGGACATACTCAAATGCCCACAGAATCAATCAATCCTGTAAATAGGGCTATTCCCAATGTGTTTCAAGTTCACTGTATTAAAATAAGCCTGAAAAATCTAAAGAGGGGAAAATGAAAGGGGAATTAGAGTCTATTATAATTCAATCAGGTCGGTTGTTGATTTCCTTGATGTCCTTTGCAAAGGCTGATTTCATGTGAGTCTCAGTATGACTCATATAATCTACTTGTTCAGGTGATTGAACACATTTTCTGTTTTAATGTGGGGACTGGAAATTGAGCCCAAGTCCTTGCACATGCCAGGCAAACACTCCACTATTGAGCTACATTTCCAGCCCCTTTTATTTTCTTTTGAGACAGGGTCTTACTAAGTTGCCCAGGTGACTCTTGAACTTGCCATCCTCCTGCCTCAGCCTCCCAGGTAGCTAGGATTACAGACATGAAACAGTTTCTGCTGTTACCCAACCTATTTTCTAAAACTGCCCAAAATGCCATTTCTGTGTATTATTGTGATACTAAAATTTCCAGTGTCTACGGATAGTATTCAGCAAATTATGTGAGGTATTCCCCATTCCATCCAGCTTTGCAAATTTTCTTTCTTTCTTTCTTTCTTTCTTTCTTTCCTTCTTTCCTTCTTTCCTTCTTTCTTTCCTTCTTTCCTTCTTTCCTTCCTTCCTTCTTTCCTTCTTTCTTTCCTTCCTTCCTTCCTTCCTTCTTTCTTTCTTTCTTTCTTTCTTTCTTTCTTTCTCTTTCTTTCTTGTGGTGCTAGGGATTGAGCCCAGGGTCTCACCTATATGTGGCAAGTGCTCTCTCACTGAGCTAAATCCCTAGCCCTTCAAAAATTTTATTACCAATTTGATTTTGTGTTCCTTGCTTTAAGAAAACTGTTTATACAAAAATTAGATTTTAATTAAAAAATTCAGAAAATGTTTATTTACTCTAAAGTATAATTAGAATGAAGAATGTTCTATTTCAACCTAAGATCTATGGAATATGTCAGTTACATAAATAGACATTTGAAATTTCAACAGGGGGCTGGGCATAGTGGTGCATGCCTGTAATCTCAGGGATTTGGGAGGCGAGGCAGGAAGATCACAAGTTCAAAGCCAGTCTCAGCAATTTAGGGAGGTCTTAAGCAACTTAGTGAGACCTTGTCTCAAAATAAAAAACTAAAACGGTATTGGGATATCAGATTCCATACAGATTGGAATCTCAACTGCAGAGAACAAAATTACAGAGATTAACTTGTATGTGAACAACTAGATATGAGGAGGTGAAATTCAATACCAAAAGGTGTTCTGAATATTCCCACATTTTTAGGGCTACAGGCATACTGCACGTTTACCATTTGAAAGTTAGCTATGGTTTAACCCAAGAAGGTTAAGTGTTATTTCAACTCTGCAAATATCTGCTGACTTGTAGAAAACCCAGGTTAGGGGTACAGATTTCACTAGGATCATACCATTCCATCGAATGTATCTAGTCAGAACAGAACCTGGATTTAAAACTTAGAGCAAATTCCGCTACTCTTTCGTGTAGCTTTCTTTACGTTCTTGGTTGCATTGTTTTCATCAAAGTTGGGAAATTCATGGCCATTATTTCTTCAAATAGCTTTTCCTCTTCCCTTTCTCTCTCTTTTCCTTTGCCTCCAATTACTCGTATTTTAGGCTGCTTGAAGTTGTCCCACAGTTCACTGCTGCTTTGTCCATTTTTCCTTCTGTTTTCTTTTTGTCTGTAATGTCAAAATGCTATTTTTCACTCGAGACTTTGTATTTTAAATCTGTACATGTTTGAAGTTTTTTAAAAATTTTATTGAGGTGTTGAATTGCTGTAAAATTGTAAATGCTTAAGTAGTAACAATATGATATACGCTTCTGATCCTCATCCAGTATCACCCCCGCATCACCTACCCATACCCCATTCCCTTGAATCTTCTATATTCTCCCCCATAATGGATATATATATATATGATTGTGCATTTTCCAGAATTAAATGATTGCATAAGTATTTGGCTTCTCAGGTGATTGAAGAGTAAGGTACATTGTTGATTCTTCCCCCCAAGAACCCTCGCTACCATCCCTCCCTCTTCCTTCCCTCCCCTCTTTCCCCTACATATCTATGTTTCCCCTAGATTATGTGCTGCTCCAACTTTAGTGAGTCTAGATCATGAGCTTGACCTTTCACCCAAGTCTGGGTTTTGCTCTATCCTCCACAGATGAGGGGAAACATTTGACCCTGGCATGCTCATTTTTTTTTTTTTTTAACCAGGGATTGAACCCAGGAGTGCTTAAAGCCAATTTTTTAAAAAAAATTTTTTTTGTTGGGTTTTTAAAAAAAATTTTTATTTTTCATGTGTATTTTCTTTTTCTTAAGCCATTTTCTTAAATAGCTGCAGTACAATTAGGGAACCCAGGAGAATTGACATTGATGCAGGATTATCATCTAATTGACAGTCAAAAATTTTTTTTTAACCGTCAATAACCAATGTATATGTACTTTGTTATCTAGGGCTAATGCCAGAACATGGATGACCACCTTGGGTTAACAAAACTCCCATGGCTCAAGCTGTAAAATCAAGAATAAATGAATGGGATGCAATTAAACTAAAAAGTTTTTGCACAGCTAAAGATCTAGTCAAGAGCATCAAGAGAGAACCTACAGAATGGGAGAAAACCTTTGCCCTCTACACCTCGGACAGAGGGCTAATATCCAGAATATACAAGGAACTAAAGAAACTAAACTCCAAACTCACAAATAATCCAATCAATAAATGGGCTAAAGAACTCAAAAGGAACTTCTCTCCAGTGGAAGTCCAGAAAGCCCATAAATTTATTTTTTATTTTGAGACAGGGTCTAAGTTGCTGAAGGCCTCGCTACGTTGTTGTGGCTGGCTTTGAACTTGTGATTCTCCTGCGTTAGCCTCCCAAGTTACTGGGATTATAAGTATGTGCCACCATGCCAGGCTCATGCTTTATCTTTTTTGAATATATGGGGTATATTTATCATAGATTCTTCTTGTTTTTGCTTTGGCAGTACTGGGGATTGAACCCAGAACCTCAAGCATGCTAGTCAAGCTCTCTACCACTGAGCTACATCAAAAGTATTTTCATGTTTTTTTTGTTTTGTTTTGTTTTTGTACCAGGGATTGAACTCACAGGTACTTAACCACTGAGCTACATCCCCAGTCCTTTTTACTTTTTATTTTGAGACAAGGTCTGGCAAAATTTCTTGGGGCCTCACCTAAATTGCTGAGGCTGGTCTCAAACTTGCAATCCTCCTGTCTCAGCCTCCTGAGTGGCTGGGATTACAGGCGTGCAACACTGCACCTGGCTATCAATTGGAAAACTTTTTTTTTTTCTTTCTTTTCTTTTTTTTAAAGAGAGAGGGACAGTGAGAGAGACAGAGAAAGAGAGCAACAACTTTAGTTTTTCACATGACTTTCGTTGCTCCAACACTTAGTTGTGTATGTGGTGCTGGGATTTGAACCCAGGTCCTCGTGCTTGCCAGGCAAGCATGGAAATCACTGAGCCACCACTCCAGCCCCCAGTTGGAAAACTGTTAAAGTTTGTTTTTAAGTTTTGTGTTCAGACCAGTTAGTCTAGGACTAATTTGCCCCTGCTACCAAGGCAATGTTTTCCTGAGTTCTTGGTTGCCTTATGCATTATCAAGTGTTTATTTTTAACTCTGTGCGGAATGTGAACTATTCCCAGCCCTGTACGAGCTCTGAAAATTGTTCCACCTGCCTTACCAGTGGTTCTTTTTCAACTTTGGGACGTTCCCTCAGAAGTCTGAGGGCGCCATCCACGAGTCTCCAGAGCTCCGTTCCTTTGGTACTCCGGTTCTTTTCTCTCTGATACTCTGTCCTGTAATTCCCAGCCACCTTGGCTTGTTCAATTTTTAACTCTCAACTCAGATATTCTACACCATTTCTTTCACTTCCTCTCTGGCACTCTTGTTCTGTTCCTCCTATTGTCCAATGCCTGAAAACTATTTTATGTGTTTGTCTAACTTTTTAGTTGCTCCATCATAGCGAGAAGAGACATGCTAAAAGTCAGTATATTTTAGGACTCTTCAGTGAGAAGGAATTGTTTCCAACTTCTATTAGTACACCCTAAAAATGTTTAATACATGATATTTAAAGGCATTTATGTAAACAATCAAAATCTTTCTTTGGGGAAATTAAAACAACAAAACTTGATTGCATAGCATGATTTCAAATTTTCAGATGTTAATATTTAATCATATGCAGAGCCATTTAGCATAAGTGCATTAATGTAACTCATTTAAAAGAGGCCAGTAATTGTCCTATTAACTCCCAGTCTGGATGTTATCTGCTCTGCCCTGCTGGTAAGGCCAGAGGGGGACTCTTCTATTGGCACCCACAGAGATTGCTCTGATCTGTTGAAAATCCTGTTAAAATCTAATTACTTAAGAGAATCAGCCAGGGAATATCTAATGAGCTCCAGGAAACCCACTAGAAGAAATTCTGTGTTACTAACGAATGAAATGTCTTCCGTCTTTCAATTATACTGATACCGCGTGATCGTAATTGCTGCCTTATAAAATGTGACTCTTGTTTGTTGTTTTTTAATTGTGTGTCATGACTTTTTTTTTGGTCATGGGGTCATGTGGAAATAATTTAATTCCCATGAAGGAGAAATGATGTTGCAAAGCTTAAATAAGTATAATTAATTTCCTCACAAATATCTGATTCTCACTGCTATCAAATGCTTAAAAACAGTATGGAGCTTATTTAGCGAAATCATTGCACGGTTATGAAAACATGACAATTAAAAGACCTTGGATTTTTAGTCTAGAATTAAAAGCATGTTAATCAACAAGCTGTGGAAAGGATCGTTCTTTGCCATCATCTTACAAAAATTGCTAAAGGAAATTTGTTGAAAAGGAAATTTCTTTTACTTATTTTGCAAATGTATCTGTGAGAATCTTTGTGTGGTACACATTTCCTTCTCTCTTTAACAATTAGCCATATCTTCCTCTTTTTTCTTTCCATATTTGTCTTACTCTTGGGTTTCCCGTTGGCTGAACCTCCTTCTTTATATTTGAGACTTTTATTTTCTTTATATTGCAAGGATCGTACATCATCTTGGTTAAGGGTATGGGCTCTGGAGTTAGACCTGATATACTAAAATCCTGGCTTTTCTGTTTACAACGTACTTCTTGACTTTCTGAGTCTGTTTCTATTTCGACATAAAGTTGTAAAGATTCTGTGAAGAAAAGTATGTAAAATGCTTAGCACAGTATCTTGCATGTTGTAAGAGTTCAAGAAATGATAGTTATTTTTGAAGACTAATTAAATTTTGGAATATGAAAGAATTGTGAAATCTAAGATTCATTAAAAACTAATGTAGGGTGAATTTCTATTATCCTAATGTACTTCTATCATCATGTTCATATTAAAGTTGTTGAAAAAATTAAAATGGGTCTATTTTTAGTAGCAGATCGGTGAACTTCATTCCAAAGTTTATCAAGTTTTTAGTCAATCTGTCACTTTATAACTTGGATTGATTTTAGAGATGACACCAGAAACAAATGTGGTTTGGTGATACATTACTTAGAAAAATACCCGTCTAAATGACAAATTATTATTGGAATATTATATAAGATTTTAATGATTGAGGAGAAAAAAGACTATAACATATTATTTCAACAATTAGCAATGTAACTATTATTTAAAATTATTATCTGGCCTATAGAATTCTGGCAGTTGAAATTCTTATATTGACTGCTTTTATTTTCTATCATTTGGTTCCTTGTTGAAGTTAGATTTTCTCTTTTGCCTAATATATAGATTGAAACTTTTTTCAATCACATTGTTTTGAAACTATATACAAATTGACTTCTACAACGATTCTGCACATTATAACTCGACAAGGAGGAAGAATTGTTATAATAATATTTTTACTTAGAATAAATTCTTAAAAGTTTATTTCCTGTATAATTCATTAATTCTTACTGCAACTTCATGAAATAGCAATGTAGTACTGTATTACAGGCAATAAAAGGAAATGGATATTTTGTATACATGCAACTTCATTGCATTCTTGCATTAAGATATAAATACCAATTATAATATATGAATTAGGATCTTTCAACGCTATATTTGTACTGAAAATAACTTGTTAATATTTTATTTTAACAGTTTGCACAAAGATTTGATTTTCTTTTAAAAATCTGATTGAGAGATAATGGTAATATTAGGTAGGGGAAAATGCCAGAATTAATGAATTTATAGTGACTTTCATTGTTTAAAAGTTTTTTGTTGTTGTTTTATTTTTTGGTACCAGGGATTGAATCTAGAGGTACTCAACTACTGAACCATACCCCCAGCCCCCCCTTTTAAAATTAATTTTGAAACAGGATCTCACTAAATTGCTAAGGTTGGCCTTTGAACTTGCAATCCTCTTGCCTCAGCCTCCAGAGCCGCTGGGATTACAGGTGTGTGCCACCATGCCCTGCTAGAAGTTTATATATAATAAATATGCTTTTAAACTTATTTTGTCTGGCAAGAATTATTATACCATAATTAGAACTAAACACCAGGAGGCTGGAGTGGTAGCTCGGTGGTTACGGTGCCTGCCTGGCATGCACGAGTACACTGGTTCAAACCCCAGCACCACATACACAGCTGGGTGTCAGAGCAACAAAAGCCATTTGAAAAACAATAAAAAATTGATTTTCTCTCTCTCTCTCTCTCTTTCTTACTGTCCTTCTGTCTTAAAAAAAAAAAGAACTAAACACCAGGGGCTGGAGTGGTGGCTCAGTGGTAGAGTGCTTGCCTGGCATTCACGAGGACCTGGGTTCAAACTCTAGTACCACATACACAATTTGCAGGAAAAATGAAACCCAGATGAAAAACTAAATAAAATTGATTCCCTCTTTCTCTCCCTCTCACACTCTCCTTCTCGCTCTCATAAAAACAAAACCAAAAAGCCTAAACACTAGCTAATCTGTTCATCAATAATTATTAATTGAGGGGGCTGGATCGGTGGCTTGGTGGTTACGGTGCTTGCCCAGCATGCTCAAGCGGCTCTGGAGGCTGAGGCAAGAGGATTGCAAGTTCAAAGGCCAACCTTAGCAATTTAGTGAGATCCTGTTTCAAAATTAATTTTAAAAGGGGGGGCTGGGGGTATGGTTCAGTAGTTGAGTACCTCTAGATTCAATCCCTGGTACCCAGGTTCAAACCCCAGCACCCACATACACAACTAAGTGTCAGAGCAATGAAAGCAATGTGAAAAACTCAATAAAGTAGTTGATTCTCTCTCTCTCTCTCTCTCTCTCGATCTCTCACACCATCCTTCTCTCTTTAAAAAAATAATTATTAATTGAGGGCTTGTTATTGGCCAGAATGAGGATTGCTATTGTTTGAGGGTGTTGTGTTTCTCTAAATTCATATGTTGGAACTTCAAGCCCAACGCAATGGTAGGAAGAGGTAGAGCCTATGGGAATTCATGAGGCCTCTATCTTCATGAATGGAATTGATGTACTCATAAGAGTCTTAGAAAGCTGTCTGATCCTGCCATCCTTTCTACCCTGTGAGGACACAACGTTGGTTCCTTTTGTCCCATGCCTTCTGTAATGTGGGTGGGGCAAAAGGTGCCACCTGTGAAACAGAGCAGGCCCCTTGCCACACACTGAGCCTGCCTGCCAGCGCCTCCTTTATGGTGGACTTGCCAGCCTCAAGGCAAGAAACAAATTTAGTTTTTTTTTTTTTTTTTTTTAATAAAGAGAGAGGGACAGTGAGAGAGACAGAGAAAGAGAGAAACAACTTTATTTAGTTCTTCACATGGCCTTAGTTGCTCCAACACTCAGTTGTATAAGTGGTGCTGGGGTTTGAACCCGGGTCCTCGTGCTTGCCAGGCAAGCACCGAAACTGCTGAGCCACCGCTCCAGCCCAAGAAACAAATTTAGTGATAAATTACCCAGTCTAAGGTGTTTTGTTGCAGCTGCACAAATGGACTAACGTAGGGATGTGATATTAAATAAGACAGGCAAGGAAGAAGAATTAGCAGACTCATTACTAAAGCTAATATTTTGCCGCAATGTGAATTCATGAAACTATTCACTCAGCCTAAGTCACTGACAGAAAGTGCTTTGATTGTTGATAGCATGTGAAACTACTGTCTAAGCCTGGCTGTGCTGGGGAATTGAAATATATAACATGATTAAGCTAGATTTTTTCTTTTTCTTTTTCTTTTCTTTTTTTATTTCTCTTGATACTGGGATTGAACTCAGGGAGTTCTACTACTGAGATCCTTCCCCAGCCTTTTTTTTTTTTTTTTTTTTTTTAAGAGAGAAGGACAGTGAGAGAGACAGAGAAAGAGAGAAACAACTTTATTTAGTTTTTCACATGGCCTTCGTTGCTCCAACACTTAGTTGTGTATGTGGTGCTGGGGTTTGAACCCGGGTCCCTGCGCTTGCCAGGCAAGCACCAAAACTGCTGAGCCACCGCTCCAGCTCCCTTCCCCAGCCCCTTTTAATTTTTATTTTGAGACAGAGTCTTGCTAAGTTGTCCATGCTGGTCTTGAACTTGTAATCCTCCTGCCTGAGTCTCCTGAGTAGCAGGGCTTACAGGCGAGTTCCACTGTGCCTGGCTGTTAGCTCAGCTTTATTAAACCATTTTCTACTGGTAGCAGGAAACAAATATTTCACTTTGACAGTAGAAGAACAGCAGCAATAAAAAGACAGGTTTACCTCTTTCCCTATGTCTTTCCAGGGTTAAACTCTGCCCGGGAAACTTCAAATGATCAAGTCTTTTTTTTTTTTTTTTTTTTTTTTAAATGATCAAGTCTTTATGAGGCATCTGATGCTGTTCCCTGCCTCTCTGCCTTTCCACTCCTTTGCCTGGCACATGGAGGGCACAAGGAATTAATGCAATAAATACTCCTGTTATTCTATTGATTTATATCTCTATGTATGTTGTTGATTTCCCATGATAATCTGGCATAAAGCCAAATTCCAAGATCTGTTGATTTTCCTGTATGAAAATGAGTACCATGCTTTAAAAAAACCCAAATAAAATATTCTGAGAATCATATTAACTTGGAATTATTTAAAACACCCCAAATTTGGTTGTATTTCAACCTACAAAAAATTTCTGGGGGCTGGAGCAGTGGCTCAGCGGTTACGGTGCTTGCCCAGCATGCATAAGTACACGGGTTCAAACCCCAGCACCCACGTACACAACTGTCAGAGCAATGAAGGCCATGTGAAAAACTCAATAAAAATTGAGTCTCTCTGTCTCTCTCTCTCTCTCACTGTCCTCCTCTCTTAAAAAAAAAATTTCATATGATCCAATCTAAAATTTTTTAACCTAAGGTGACCACAAACACAATAAAATTATCAGAACTCCAAATATATTAATTACATCACTACTTATGTTTTTCTTTCTACCTATGTCACTTTGATTGCTGATTTTGGCCTTGCTTTTTTCACTGAGTGGTATTTTATTACCAAAAATTAATTGTGTAATATACCTGTCACTCCAAATACTAAATTATATATGTTTCTAAATGTGAATGAGCCTAGAGACCCATAGGTAGGTCTAGCTAGCAGCATTATTTGATTTCCTTAAGAACTTTTAAGTATCAGGGTACAGTGAGTAGTGCTTAATTTTCAAATTTAGTTATAGTGTTTTTTTTTTAAGAGAGAGGGAGAGAGAGAAAGAGGAAGAGAGAATCTTTTTTTTTTAATTTAGTTTTTCATGTGGCTTTTGTTGCTCCAACACTTTGTTGTGTATGTGATGCTGGGGTTCAAACCTGGGTCCTCAGGCATGCCAGGCAAACGCCTTTAACAGTTACAGTCTTTAAAAAAATCAGTTTCAGGGGTTGGGGATTTAGCTCAGTGGCAGAGAGCCTGGCTAGCACGCAAGGCCCTGAGTTTGGTCCTTAGCCCTGAAAAAAAAAAATCAGTTTCTCTCAATATTAGAGAGTACAAATACAACTAATTTTCAGTGTTATTGAAATTAGAAGATTTCACTACTCTATAATTTGAGAATTATTGTGTTTACTCTGCAAACTGAAATTTCAAGTCCTATTACACTCATTTCTGATTTATTTTGATAATACTGTGGGGTAATCTTATAATCCTTGCAAAAAGAATTATGACAAAGTGATGTTTTCTCCAGAAATTTCTGAAGAAAATGTTATATTCCAAAGGTTTGTTCTTCTTTCTAGAAAAGCCAATGACTAGACTATCATTCCTGTTTCTTTTTTAAGGGTAAAGCAACCAGCTCAGGAGGCTGAGGCAGGAGGATGGCAATTTCAAAGTCAGCTTCAGCAATTTAGCCAGACCTTAATAAGTTTAGCAAAACCATGCCTTAAAAAAAAAAAAAATAAAGAGTTGGGGTTGTGGCTCTGGGGTTGAGTGCCTCTGGGTTCAATCCCTGGTACTATAACCAAACAAACAAATAAATAGCAACCCTCTGGAAGGAACTGAAGCTCTCTTAAGGTAGAGCCTGAGCTGTTCTGTTTTAGATCTTTTAAGAAAAGGCAACGTAATTTAATCTGCTTAACATTTGCCTGGAAAGATCACTGAAGAAGAGAGATGGAACCGGGCTCTTATGCAAATACCAGAAAGACTTTATAGTCAGTTAATCTAGAAGTCCTCGGCAAGTAACTCAAATGACTGTCCCCAAATTGGGCCTATGACAATGCTTTCACTGGTTGACTGCAACATGAGAAAAATAAGGACAACCTAAATTTTCCATAAAGCTGAAGGTTTCTTCAGGTTTGGGTCACAGGGCAGTGGGTTCTGGGAGCCAAAGCAACCGGGAATCTCCCTGGGGTCGGGTATCCAGTTCCTCCAGTTCCTTGAAGATCCCCAAGCTCAGAGTCTCCCCACCTGTTGGCGCTCTTGTTCAGGGTGACAGGAATGGCCTCAGTCATCAGCTGGGTGGCCTCAGCCAAGGCTCCCCGTGCAGCCCTGTGGCTGAGGAGCATCCTCTTTCCTTCTGCCTCCCTATCCCCCAGTTATGGCAGCTACTGGTGCCCCTAGTGTAGCAACAAGCCCTGGTCTAGAGGGAGAAGGGGAGGGGGAGAGGGAGAATGGAGGA
>PVKS010025710.1:0-23886 GCA_004027875.1 Aplodontia rufa | reverse complement strand
GATATTGAACAAATTGTATTGCTGAATTGTGTGCATTTAGGAATATGTGACAATCAATCCCAACATTATTTTAAAATAATGATTTCCTACAGTCATTAGAAAAGGTAGTAGAAATCATCAAAAATTACCTGTGGCCCATTCTCCAACTGTAGACCACATTTCAGAATGTATCCAAATTCCTTGAATCTCATGCAGAAATTCAAGTTTTAATCAAGGTAAATAAGCTTATTCATCTAAGTAAGTCAAATCATCTTTTCCATCAAGCCAATAAACACCTGCAGACATAATCTGCTTCCCATCAAAATCTCCATTTATATAACCTCTGCAATACTGGTGGTATTCTCATAAACCTTCAAAACTGTAAACCTGAAAACATGTAACAAACTACTTTTTATTATAGCAACATGCCTGATCACCCTTCCTTCACTTACACAAATTTAAGGACAATGTAGAAACTCTAGTGCAAGTGCTAAGATTCTCCTGAATATCTATGAGCTACATTTGTCATTACTCTCATAGATTAAGCAAAAGTACATGTTCTGCATATGTAATATGAATACGAAAGGAAAATAAATACTTTCCACATGACACCTAGACTTAAAAGACTTAAATTTCCTCATGCATGCTTTAATAGGAGTAATAAAGGTACATCTCTCTTAATATTCCCTAGAAAGTATTCCAGAGAAAAGTTGAGATTTAAACTTCTCTACTGTCAGTCTCCTGAATTGGCCTAAAATAGCAGTTAAGTAGATTCACAGGTAACAAATATGAGGTGACTTCAAACAAATCTTCCAAATGCTATTATTTTTTTGAAACATAAAACATATAGGAGTTTAATTCCATGCTTCTATGCTCCCAAATAATAATTTTGATCACTTAACCATACTACAGGGAAATGTTGGCAAGACTGAACCCTAACAGGTAACATAAAAGCCACTGAAAAGAGAGCAGTTTTCTCCCAAAATTAATATATTTGAGCCTGAATGGACTTTAAAGAAAATGTTGAGTACTTTTCTCTTTAAAACCAGAGTAGCCAAACATGTGCATAAATAACACTGCTCTACAAAAGACTAACCCATTAAAACTTAGAATCATGAGATATAATTCATATTAAAAAGCTGAGCATAATTTGTTCTAGAATGTACAATCAAGCACAATTTCAAAACCTAGTATCATGAGATATAATTCATATTAAAAAGCTGAGCATAATTTGCTCTAGAATGTACAATCATGCATAATTTCTTGACTTACACATAAGAAAAATGTCTAAGGGGCTTATACAAGGACTCCTTGTTAGTCAACAGCTTTTTCATTATACATATTGCATAATAAATCTTTATAGAAATTTAACTCAGGTTCAGTTGAAATATTTTTTCCCAGATGAAGTTACGGCTACAAATGGTTTTGAATTTTAGTGCTATGGTTTGGATCTAGAATATCCCTCAAAATCTCATGTGTTGAAGACTTGGTTCCCAATGCAGCAATATGTAGAGGTAGGGCTTTGGGGATGTGATTGTATCATGAAGGCTCTGATCTCAAGCACTTGATAGATTAATAATTTAAATGGATTATTGGTAGGTGGCACCTAGTTGGAGAAAGTAGGTCACTGGGAGCCCTTGAAGAATAGAAGATATTTTATTGCAGGACTTTGCCCTTCTCTCTTCGCTTACCAGTTGCTAAGATCTGAGCAGCTTTCCTTTGCCATGACCTTCCACCATGATGTTCTCTCTCACTTTAAGCCCAAAGGAATGGAGCAAGGAAAGCATAGACTAAAACCTCTGAAACCAAGAGCCAACATAAATATTCTTCTTCTACCTTGTTCTTTTTTTTTTTTTTTTTAAAGAAAGAAGGACAGTGAGAGAGAGTGAGAGAGAGGGAATCAATTTTGTTTTATTGAGTTTTTCACATGGCCTTTGTTGCTCAGACACTTAGTTGTGTATGTGGGTGCTGGGGTTTGAACCTGTGTACTTGTGCATGCCAGGCAAGAACGGTAACTGCCCAAGCCACCACTCCAGCCCCTAACTTGTTCTTGTCAGGTATTTTGGTGATGGTGACAAAAAGCTGATATAAACATCAACTAGCTTTTATCAAGAATTATTTTTAGCAGCAGTAACCTATAAATTTGCGCTAGCAAGCAAATACTACTACTATAAATTAAATTATCAAAGATTTGTGACATTACACAAATTATAAGTATAAAAACATTCACTAAATAAGATTAAACTATTTCTAAATATATAGTAAGGTCTATTTATTACCTTGGTCAGATTAGACTTTTCTAAAGAAGAAAGTAAGACTATGATATACATTATATTTTCATTTTTCCACAGGTGACCCAAAAATAAACCATTTAAAGTATCAAGGAAAGTTATATTCAATTTATTTGTTTTGATTCCATAAAAGTACTACCTTTTAAAAAGACACACATTTTTCTCCCCTTGAAAAAGATTTCCTTTTATCCAGAATATTGAGGTGATGTAAAAGCATTAATCATTGAGAGTAAAAATATTTTTTAGAATTACGATGGCATAGGATGCCCCAATACCTTCTTCATTCCCTCACCACTTTATTTCTGTGTTCTTACCAAAAATCAGTGTTTTGACTCTCAGTGACCCAATTACCTACAGGATTTTCAAGCAGGCTTGAGCCCAAGCCAGGTCTCTGAACATTCATTCTCAGGTACTGATAACAGTACTGTAAGTTGTCACCCAAACACTTACGAGAAATTGGCCTCAGTTCTGAGTCAAAATTCCTTAAACACTCATATGAACTTCATACCCTGACCCCTTGATGTAGATATATACAGGGAGAATATCACTTTTGCTAAGTCTTGAAAATAAACTGGAGCACTCAGTCTCCTTAATAAATGCTTGGGTCAATGACCTTAGCATTTATTTAGTTCTTCTTTGTTCGGAATCCAAGTTGGCCCTGACTCAGGATAATTTGTGGCATTCCTTATAAGTACACCCTGCAGCACATTTGAGGCAACTCTACCAAAACACGTTTGGAATGATAAATCCGATAATTCCAATGCCATAAAGACTCATGGCAAGTATTTTTTTAAATCAATTTAATATCATTTCTGTATTCATTAAAGAAATAATTTGATATATCTGTAAAACAGCTCATTTAATTTTTTGTTTTGTTTGTGTGTTTGTGTTTGTGTGTGTGTTTTGTACCAGGGATTAAACATAGGGGCACTTAACCACATCCCACTGAGCCACATCACCAGTCCTTTTTATAGTGTATTTTGAGACAGGGTCTTGCTAAATTGCTTATGGCCTCACTAAACTGCTGAGGCAGGCTTTGAACTTGCAATCTTCTTGATTTAGCTTCCAGAGCCACTGGGATTATAGGCATATGCCACTATGCCCAGCTCAGTTAATATCTGTAATAAAACTTTAGACCATATAGTCTTCTTGCCAAAAGAAAGAAAATAAATTTACCGAGTTCTTTAAATAACTTAATTGAAATTGTACTAAAATTTATTTAAGTCACGATCATTTATTTTTCCTCCTCAACATGACCTTAACTTAATGTAGCTTATTGTATCTCTAGGATACTAGAATCTTACAAGAAGCTACCATATCTCTTTTCCAGAAAATAATCTAAGCTTGTAAAATGCTTAGTGCTAGGAAGATCACAAATTTTCATAAACATATCCTCTTTTCTGGAATTTTTAAATTTGAAGAATGACTACCTTACAAACCTGAACATTGGACAATGTTAACACTGAATTTCTAATAGTTCATGAATTAAATTTCCTAAAATAAAGAATTTACACTTTGATTTTATCATTATACAAGTAACCAAAGAATTCAAAGCTCTGCAGTTTCTAGATAAAATGCCCTATTTGCCAGTTTCCACTTTTCATTTACTTGATACTATACAGTACCTCACAGGTTTCCTTTCTCGTAGCAAATCTTCCAGACTCCGTTCACAGTGTTCAGCTACCACAACAAGTCTTTCTGAATAAAAAAAAGCAAACCACTTTATATTTTATTAACACTGAAGATATTAATATATAGTTACAAATACACAAATAACAGAATCTTAAAACTTTATGTTAAAGGTATCATTATTAAATACATAGAAAGATAGGATAAATATCTAGTTAAATAAATAACAATTCTTTTTCATCTTATTTTTTTTTTTCTCTAGAGTTTCTCTTACATGCTTCAGGAAAAAAACAGAAGGATGACCTTGAGATAAAAGAAGTGATCCTTTTGATATAAACTGGAAGACTGCATAAAGGCACAAAGAAATTTTAAGGTAATGAGCAAATTTGGGAAGTAATTATAGATTGCTTTGATAGTCTGCTTCAAAGCACAAGATCTTTGAAAGGGGATTCAGAGACTTCAGAACAGTAGAAATATTCTGAATAGTGACCACAGAGAAAGAAAAGAAAATCAACTTGGAAACAGTTTGCAACATCATGATGATATTAAGCAATCAAGAATGATAGTAGACATAATATTATAATGTAATTTTTATTTTCCAACAGATCAGCTGCCTAAGAATAAGATGGCACAGAACCAACCCACACCTTTTTTTCATTTTTCTTTCCTTTTTCTTATCCATTATTCCTAATGACTAACATCATGTCTGAGATAGTTGCAGATCAATAATGTTTGGTTAAAAGAATGAATTTAGGAACTAGAGAAAGTACAATCAAGTTTACCAGTTACTAGGTATTTGGTAAGGTTATTTCAGGAGTTGGTTTAAAAGAAATTATGGTGTTATAAGTTCCTAGGCAAAAATGCACTCAAAGTTACACAAGGAAGAATGCTAACACAAAACATAATAACATTATGGTGAACAATATGGAGTTTACTTAAAAAATTAAAAGTATATCTACCATATTATCCAACTTTCTTACTTCTGGATACACATACAAAAGAAATGAAATCAGTATATCAAAGAGATACCTGCACACCCCACATTAATTGCAACACTATTCACAATAGCTAAGACATGAAATCACCTTAGATGCTCATCAATGGATAGCTGGATAAAGGAAATGTGTGGAATGGAATTTTATCTAGTCATCAAGAAGCAAAAAAGCCTGTAATTTGCAGCAAAATGGATGGAAATGAGTTGTATTAAATAAATAAGCCAAATACAGTAAGACAATATATTCTCTTTCATAAGTGGAAGCAAAAATAAGTGGACCTGAGTGTAGAATGGGCATTACTAGTGGTTAGGAAAGGGGCGTGGGAAGGTAAATAAAAGGAAGTAGAATTTGATTAGTGTAACTATAAGCATATGTAGAAATATCACACTGAATCCCATCAATACATACAATTAATACATGTTAATAAAAACGAAATAATTTAAGCAAAAATCAATGACAGAAAAGATCAAGAATTAAAGCTGCAAAGAAACTAGGAATAGTGAAACCTGAAAACAGATGGTTTAGAGAAAATTAAAAAGTAAAGGTAGAAAAAAGAAACAACAGAAGATGGGAAAGTAGAAGTTCAGAACAGGAGATGTAGTATATGGGATAACAGTGGTAACTGGTTCAACATATGAGCTTTCATGTGGGAGTAGAGAGTAAGATAAAAGACAAAGGTGTACAGGCAATACAGGGGGGTGAGGATCATTATCTTGGATATTATCTTGGATCATATCTTGGAAGTTGAAACTTTCTAAAGTGGTAGCATTACACAGAATGATCTGAAACAAAAATTTTAAAAGCTATAAGTTATGACTTTCAGATATAAAGTTCAATTAAACAAAATTAAATTAAATAGCAGAAGAAAAAGCTAGGGAGGGTCTTTAACAGAGATATTTAATAGTAATCTGAAGAGAATTAAATTTGAAAGAACACTTAAAGAAATAAAAGGAAAAAATGTAAACAGGAAGAAAGAAAACCATGAGATAAAAGTTCAAGTTCTCAATTAAAAAAAAAAAAAGGAGTAATCCAAGCTGAACCCCAAGCAATTCAGTGCAACTGTTAAGTTCTAAAAGGAAAAAAATAGATATCAGAAAAGCAAAAAAGAAAACTGTATTCCTTTGCTTTGTATTGCCACATTTTGCCAGTTTTCCTACCCTTATCTGGCTCCTTCCCCTTAGTCTTTTCTGTAGATTATCCACCCAAAATGAAATACTGCCTGTTTCTCTACATTTGATTTTTGGATTTTTACTGTAAAGAAGCAAGAAGGCTGAAAAATGACTAAATTTTATTTCTAGCCTAGAACTCTCTTCTGAACTATAGGCTTTTATAATTTCTTGCTTTTGTTTCTCTGAAACTCAAGAGAAACTAAACTGAACTTAAAGTCTGTCTTGAAGTTGTCTGCTTTAGTACTATTTCAGTAAACAGTACCATTATACAGCCAGATGCTGTATAATGTTTCTAGGCAGAAACTTTGGAGAGTGATCTCTCTCAAATCTACACAGACCTGTTATTGCTATCTCCCAAATGTTTTCAGAATCTATATAGTTTACTCCATCTGCCCCAACCTAAGGCCAAGCCAGCATCATCTCGTTAAGATTACTGTTAACATCTTAACTGTTTTCACATAAACTTTTATTCCACCCCACCAACATATTTTCACACTACAGTCCAGGTGATAAAACAATAACAAATGGGAATAAGGAACTCCCTATCTTCTTCTATTATCTCAGCTCATCAACTTTCAACCACTGTGATTTTCCTGCCTTAGGGTACTTACATATTGATTTCTGTTGCCTAAAATGATCTTTCCCTATTTCTTCATTTAACTCCTATTATATAACAGAATGGTTAAGAGCATATGCTACTTCTTCTGGGCTGAAATCCTAATTTTCTACTAATTGACCTGGGGAAACTTTGCTAAACTCTCTGTCAGTCTCTTCTACTATACAAAGACGACGACAATGGGACCTATCACACAAGGTTGTTGTAAGGCTGGAATGAGCTATCATATAATAAGGACCAAGAACAGTGCTTAGCACACAGAAAGTACTATACCTTAGCTTTTATTATCACTCATACTTCAGGCCTCAATTAAATATGACCTCCTAAAGGATTTTTCTGGTGTCTGCAAATCTATGTGCCTACCCCTACAATGTACTCTATTACACTATACTTTTCTTTTGTAGTATTTGTTTCAACTCTAAGAATTTGTATACATTTTTTATTTAATGCCTTTTCTCTACTTAAATAATACATTTCATATGGCAGGAATGGTACCTTGCTCAGTACTGAGGTACTAGTATCTAGAATATCATCTAAAACATATTAGGCATATACTACACATTTATTAAATGAATGAATTACAGCAAAGGCATGATGTAGCCATTAGAAATTATAACAGTCATTATCTAAATAGAGATCTCTCCTGAAAATTTCATGCTTATGTTGGAAACTGGATATAATACCTCAGTCGCACTTATAATAAAAACATCAGAATTTATTAAAATGTTCATGTTCCATTAATAAACATTTTAAATTAGATTTCATAAGTTTTTATATCTATAAGAGAGTTCCACAGTTTTTGGCACTGGATTAAAATTTTTCAGGTTTCTTGTGGAAACTCGTTCAAGATATTATAAATCAATGTTTGCCAAAGTGTAAAGATTCTGTAGAAATTTTAAGCATTGTTTTAATACTGCAGAACCATAATCCTTAGCAGAATATCAGAGTTTCTCCCAGAGGTAATGGAGTGTGTACCACAATGAATTTTCCAATATGAGTCAGTTCTTCCAAGAAATCATTAGGGAGACTTCATTCTAAAAATCTGGAGCACTGTTTGAAAATAAATGTTTGTTATAAAAACAAGATAGTTTCAAGGAACAAAATATCTGGGAATCATAATGTGCCAAATAAAGTCAGCAACGTAGTGTCATTCCACTACATTGGTGTAAGCACCTCCTTCCTCAACAAGACTCCGATAGAGCAAGAATAAAAGCCAAAGATAAATGGGTGGGATGACTTTAAACTGAAAAGCTTCTGCGCAGCTAAAGAACTAGTCAAGAGTGTCAAGAGAGAACCTACAGAATGGGAGAAAATCTTTGGCTTCTATGCCTCCAACAGGGGACTAATATCCAGAATGTACAAAGAACTCAAAAAACTGAACATCAAAGCCACAAATAATCCAATCAATAGGTGGACTAGGGAACTGAACAGAAACTTCTCAACAGTCCAAAAAGCCAATGAATATATGAGAAAATGTTCTACATCACTAGCAATCAGAGAAATGCAAATCAAAATTTCACTAAAATTCCACCTCACTCCAGGAGAGGGGCAAAAATGAAGAATACAAACAATAACAGACACCAGAGAGTTGTGGAGTGAAAGGAACACTAACACACTGTTGGTAAGACTGCGAACTTACACAGCCACTCTGGAAAGCACTGTGAAGAATCCTGAAAAAACTAGGGTTGGAACCACCTTCTGACCCAGTTATCCCACTCCTGGGTATTTCCCCAAAAGAGATAGAATGAGCATATTAAAGAGACATAGTTACATCAATGTTTATAGCAGCTCAATTTACAATAGCTAAAATATGGAACCAACCCCTCACTGGATAAATGAATTAAAAAACTGTGATACACACACACACACACACACATACTGAAGATCTATTCTGCTATTAGAGATAACAATATCATGGCATTTGCAGCCAAATGGATGGAGATGGAAAATATTATACTGAGTGAAATATCCCAAACTCAGAGACTTAAGGGCAGAATGTTTTCTCTTACATGTGGAAGCTAGAGTAAAATCTAAGGATGAAAGTTAGCTGAGTTGAAATAATAAGTTTAACATAGTTGAAATTTCACAAACATTGGGGGAAGAATGACTATGAAGGGCGGGCAGAGGGAGGAAGGGATTAGGGGGATTATCAATGCAACTGGGAATGCTTGACTCCCACGAGAAGCCCCACTATACACAGGCAGACAGAGAAACTCAGAAATTTCAAAAATTAATATATGTATATATGCTTATTTCTATCTATAATATGGGGATTTTGAAGAGGAGACATGCAAGTGGGGAGTGGAGAAGGTGGGGAGATCCTGGACTAGGATCAGCCTTAACTTATTTTGTTAATATCCACATATGAATGAATACGTAACAAAAATTTCCTCCAATATGTAAGACTATGTCGAACAAATAAAACAACAAAAACAAATGTAACGCTATGATGAACATAGAAGAATTGTGAAATAATCTTTTTTTCTAACAAAGATTTGATGAACACCAAGAATCGTACAGTGTATTTAGCTTGAACTGTATATTTTAAGTCAAGGCTAAGAAACAGAAGATTAAACAAGGAAGATAATATGGTGAGGGCATAAAAGACAGTTTTTTTTTTTACATCTTTTTTTAATTTAAGAAAAAAGGGGTAAATAATAAATCTCTTAATATGAAGGATTATTAGAATACAGTTACTACATCATTCCTTTGTTATTCACTGTAAAAACTTAGACAGCTTGTAACCTTTAAAATACAGTATTTAAATAAATATTCATACAATGAAATCAACAAAGAAAAACACTACGATTAAAAACCACTATAGATACCAAGACAATGTGCTGGTCAGTTTTATGAGTCATCTTGGCTAGGTTATGGTTTGCCATTATTGAAACAAACACTAATATGGATATTGCTATGGAGATATTTTGCAAATCATTGAAGTCTATAATCAGTTTACTTTAATTAAAGATTATCCTAGATAATCTGGGTAGTTGTGATTTGATCAGCTAAATGAGCTTAAGACAGAATTGAGGATTTCCCTAAGAAGAAAAAATTCTGCCCATGGACTGTAGCTACAGTTCCTGTCCAAGAATTTGGCTTGTCCTTCTTGATAGTCTGTCCTGATTTTGAACAGGGCTAGCTAGCTGCCAATTCCTAGCAATTAAGATCTATTTTTCTCTATATATGTATGAACACACATGCACACATACACTCTACTAGTTCTATTCTCTGCTGCAACCCTGACTGATACAGCCATTTAGGCTGAAATTTGTATGCTAAAGATACAGAATAAATTATTGTATAGGTCTTGAAAGATTCTACTTCTTCTCTACCTGAATTACAAATGTCTTTAGTAAGATAATTCTGTTGTTGATTTCACTACCAATCACTGAAAGGTTTCTGGACAATCAATGTCAAACAAAAAGGGATGCATTACTATTTATAATTTCACCTGACTTTAAACACTGCAGAAATTTTAAGTTCAAATGAAAAAGATAAAATTTGTTGAATTAAATATTTTCATCCTTTATTGGCTTTTTTCTTTCAATGATATTTTCCTTCACTTTTAAAAATAAAATGCGTTTTTAAAGACTAATAAAATGTCTATTATTCTTTAGATGAAATACTTCATCCTGCTGAGTTAGCAAGAAAATATCATCTTCAATCAACTCTGGAAGATCTTTAGAAAACAGTGAAAACCTAACTTCTGAGCTAACTTAACATGTGAAAATATAAGCAGATTACATGCCACATGCAACTTCAAATAAGAAAGAGGAAAGTGACTGGGGAAGGGGGGGCTAACACTGACGAGATATCTGCAGAGCAAGAAAGAGATAAAGGGGGAAAAGTGAAACCAAAAATCAAAATTCTTTGAGAAGACAATTAAATCGAGCCAAAACCAAAATGATATGTTATTCACTTTGGAGACTGTTGAGTAGAAACTTTTCAAATTTTAAATTAGATACAACCACAATGACTGGGATGCTTTGGAACAAACAGACCTTTACACAAATATTTGATCTAATCTGTTATTTCTTCCTTATTATGCACACAAATTTTTAGGGTGTTAAACACTACCAACATAAACAAGAAATCAAATTCCCCAGCCTTTTGACAGTTATTGATACTTTCCTTCCAGGCAGTCAGACTTAAAAAAAAGTGTGAATTTTTTACATATTCATGACCTATGTTATCTGAGTAGAGAAGGCTGCCAAGACTAGGTGTAGGGCAAACAGGGGGAGCAAAGTAACCAGAGATATGGTGGTCAGGGCTAAAGAAATGAAGCACATTGTTCAGTGGGCTTCAAATGCCAAAGATCAAGAGAGTAGACTACAGTGTGTAAGGGATCAGTATCTACCTGACATTGATAATCACACAGAAGTTTCATATATGAGTCTAACAAGAGTGTTCCTCAGCAGGGATACTATTGTGAGGCAGTTCCTATTTCAGTGATTACGGACACCATTTAGGTAGAAGGAAAAGAAAAAGCTCAAGAAATATCTAAAACTATTGAATCAATTATCCTAAGAAATGAGGCTTAGAAAAATCTGGTCCTAGTCAAGAACCCAATTATAGGAAGCAAAGTAAAGCTACAAAGAAGCTTCTGGATACAGTGGGAAGAAACAAAAGGCACTTTAGGATATAAGAGTAAGAACCAAGTAAAATATTAAAAGTATGAGAAGATAGGCCTTCCAAATTTGTACATGAAAACCAGTAAACTAAATATGGTCGCCAGCCATGAATTATAATGAGAGTCTACTTACTATACCGCCAAGTTTTGTTTGAAATGGTTTTGGAACTCAGCCAACCCTGAAATTAAAAATGCCTTAAAATCTCTAACTGGATTAGGGGGAGGGCAGGGAGACTAATAAAGCCTTCGTTGACAATATTTGATAATTGTTGGGCAATTTAAAAGTCTCCAAATGATTCCCATAATTTTAAGGCATGTAGTTAGTGTCACTGACACCATTTAATAATTAAAAATCTTTAGCAAGAATTTATTTTTTAACAACAAGAAAACTTGCTGAAAGTTTTATACTGAGCTTTTGACAAATGGCTGGAATTCAGTCTACTGTAGGAATAGTTACCATTAGTTTTCATGTTTATCTTTAAACAAATTAGAAAAGGCATCCTTTCTTCCAAAACAAACTAGAATCAGATTCTAGCTCCCACCTCCTCCACTAACTTTTTCTGCAGTGTGAAAATGGCAAAGCCCTACACAGTGGCCCTGACTGCAGGTCTCTTGATTAGTAAGTGTACATGATACACTATGTACAGGTCAAGTCAACTTTGGAAAGTCTAAGTTTAGAACTTCTTGTGTTTGCCTTTGAGTAAAGAAGAGTCTTCATACAACTGATATTCTATGAAAGTGTTTAAAACCCTTTTTTCACGTTAGTAATCCTTTTGAGAATCCAACAAAAACTATGTACTGTTTATCTACAAAATTCATGGGTATACACCTATACACACAAACATCCAATTTTACTTATAATTTCGAAGGGTTCATAGACTTCTACAACTCATTAATGTAGTATTTTAAATTGAAAAATTTGGACAATATGCTACAGAGAGTTCCCAGTTCAGAGATTAACAGGGAATAAAACCAATAAAACAGTAAAGAAAACATATCCAAATATGTTGAGAACCCTGCTTATAATAACACCTATAGATAAAAATTCCCTGAACCAAAGAAGTTTCTATACCAATGTCTCCATACTTCATTTGGACAATAGACTGCATGAACATTATAAAGTTTGAAGATCATTATTCCAGTTTTAGGTAAAAAAAAAATCTAACAATTAATGTCATAATATCTTCCTAATTATAAGTCACTGAAACACTTGGATTTCTTTCTTTGCCCTGACTTATAAGAGGTCTACAAATTTACACCATACCTGAAGAAACTATACTGTTATTAATATTACTAACCTAATATCTTATTCTAATCTTGTTGCTTTTCTCCCTAACAGGGACCACTCCAAAATATGCCACTTTGATGTAAGGATTATTTTGAGCTGAAGTCTACATGAACTCAGGACATAAATTTGTCTATGTAAAGGTGAAAAAAAATTCCATTTGTGATAGTGTTCCTCCCCTGTATCAGAAAAAAGAAAGTGACTATCACCTACATAATGAACCTTACTAAATATTTCTTATCATACCTTTCCTTTTTTATTTTATTCATTTGACATAGTCTTATATATTGGAGTGAATCGTTGTTATACATTCATGCATAGATGAATGTTGACAAAGTAAGTTAAGGCCAACTGTAGTCCAAGATCTTCCCCCTTTGACCACTCCCTGCTCCCATGTCTCCTCTGCTTTACCCCCAGGTTATAGAGAGAAAATCATATACATGTGTGTTAATTCTGTGAATTTTCTGATCCTCTCTGCCTGCTTGTGTGTAGTTGGGCTTCTCATGAGAGTTGATGGTTCCCAGCTGCATCAATAACTCCCCTAATCCCTCCCTCCCCTCCCTGCCCACCTCCCTTCTCCCACTTCCAGCTTCATAGTTATATGGTACCTTACTCATCTTCCTACAATTTACCTTCACACCAGAAGCAGCAAATCCCTTTTTCTTTGCTTAGCCTCTTATCTATACTTTATCACCCCCTGTTACAAGGAAATTAAAGATCCAAATTCTAACTGCCTCTTTGAGTGAAATTTTTGTGAAATCCCCTGCATATATACATGATTGAATCTGAGATTTTTCTCCCATTAATCTTTTGTCAGTTTGATTCCTAGGCCCCACTCAATGAGTTTTTGCCGTCTTACAACTGCATATTGATTGTGCATCTATCTTATATGTACTATATATATACATATATAGCACTGTATGTATTTTATACATATACATATGTATATGTATGTATATCTCCCATGCAGAATGCTGGAAATGTTTCAAGTTTTTGTAGTTTTTTGGATTTGGGAATATGTCCATAGACTTTATAGGCTGAACATCCCTGGCCCAAAAATCTGAAATCCAAAATGCTTTTAAATCCCAAAGTTTTCAAGAACCAATTCATTTTGGAATTTTGGATTAGGGATGCTGAAATAGTATTAAATACTACATATGAATATCTGCAATGTGTCTCAAATGTCTTTTGAAAAAAAGTAAGATTACAATTAATTAAGAAATGTACATTTATTTTTTAAAAATAAGAATGATTAATTAATAATGATACTATGACTTAGTTTGTTAGGACAATACCAACAATAAAAGCCCTGAAAATCAATTAATCTTTTTAGGCCACCAAAACACTGAAGTGAATGAATGTAAGCAAATAAAACTTCACAGACAAAGGAACCATCCCATTGTGTTCTGAAATCTTTAAACCAAAACTTTTATACAGGAGTTTAATATAAATATTCTTCAATGCAGAATTTAACATTCTCTCTTATCCTCTTATGACACAGAATATTATATATCACCTATTATTAAGTATCACTGTATTACAATCATGGTTGTATTCGTCTTCCTCACAGCTCATTTGGAAACTGAGATCCCATCTTGACTTATTGATTTTCAAATATTTGGAACCTAACACAAAAAGGGTCATAGAATCAGATAACAATCTATTAAAGTGTTATAACCCCTCTAGATACAGGTTATGTATACCAATGCAGAATGTAAGAAATGTCAAAGTAGTTAAGAAAAACTTGTTTCTAAAAATTCAACTCATCAACATATTTGTAACTTTTGTTGCAAAGCTAGTTTTCTACGAGTTCTGCCCTCTAAATTTGTTCTCCATGAAAAGAGACCTTTAAGACACCAATAGGTGTCTCCCATGTTCTCAACTGAAAGGTTAGGCCAAAATTATAGGCATCTGCTAATATTTGTTGAATCAGTCAAAAGAAGGCAACTTTACACAATAAAAGAAGCCACAATAAAAAAATCATATATATTTTAAAAAAATTTTTTAGTTGTAGATGGACATAATGTCTTTATTTTATTTATTTTTATGCAGTGCTGAGGACCAAACTCATTGCCTCACACGCACTAGGCAGGTACTCTATGACCGAGCTACACTCCTAGCCCAAAAAGCATATATTTTAAGGCCCATGTGTATATGTATGTATAAAATATATGTGTATGCTTATGCCATACATATGTACATTTGCATATAAATATATGCAAATATACATAATACAGACATACATATACACATTATATGTATATAGGCACATATATGAAAAATCGAATATTTTTATCATCTGCTACACAATTACCCCTTCTTACCACTCTCTTCCCCATGCATATCACTAAGGGTCCTGACAAAAAATAAATAATCAGGATACTAGGTTTATGGTAGAGCTCTAAAATATTTAAGCACTGAATAGTTTGTTATAAATATGTGCATTATTATAGACTTAAGCAACTTTTAAAATCTTTCAACAAATAATAAAATTTGCTGTTAAATGTATTAGCATGTGTTACCATTACACCATTCCATAATTTTGTTTGTGTGACCCTGCTCTATGCCTCAATCCTATCCTTAAAATGAAAATGTAATGGTTTCCATCTCATAGTAATCTTATGAAGATTTTCAATTAAATTATGTAAAACATTTAAATATTGCCTGCTACATAATAAACATTCAACTGTTAGCCATCAATAATCATCATAACAAAATTATTTTCTAAAGTCTATAAACAAATATTCTCAGAGCAAATATTTTTAAGAGAAATCAACTAGTCAATTTCAAAGTACAGTTTGTTCAAAAGAACAAAGAAAGGGTAGTGTGTGTTCATGGGGTTTTTTAATATAAGGTTGAAACACATAGAACTGATATTTTATAGGAAAACAGTTGAATACCAGCAAGTATATTAACATATGTTTTACATCTCCAAATTATTTTACATTAGAATACATTTCACTGAAATGCACTTAACATAATTTAAAGAAATGACATCTCAACCTGCAATTAAACTTCCAAAAATAATTATAATTAAAACTACAGTTATCATAAGCATCCTTAGTGGGGTGTGGAAGAATCTGATTACTACTTAATAAGCAATAAATATCTTTGTGGTAAAACACCAACAGTTTAATCAATAAGATCCAACTTTTGCACTTTAGTTCTCTAAAGGCAATCATATATGACAAGACTAATGCTGATCAAAAAAAAAAAAAGAGCAAAACTAATCTTGTGACTAATATTTTCACTGAAGACAGCCAAAATTACTATCAGATATAAATAGCTAGCATACACCTATAGACACTGATTTCTTTTTATATTTACAGCATATTTATCATTGAATCTTGGAAAGAAGGTAGAAAACACAAAAGAGGAAAGAAAAAAAAAAAACTCACCATGCTTTCCCCTAGTAATATCCACATACTGGCACAGTCTGGGATGGGTGATGGTCTTAAGAATTTGAAAGCGTCCTAAAATTTTGATGGAATTTGGTGTGAGAGGAAGTCCATTGCTTCCACAAACATCATGTGGTAGAGCAGATGCAAAGAAAGTAAAGGCACCCATTTCAGCATCCTTCAAGGGAAACATTTTTACAGTCCTAGATTTTCCAAGATGATCTGGAAAAAGAGAAATTTATTATAGACTGAACAAACATTAAGCCAGTATTTTCTCACCTTATGCTTAATACACCACTGGCAGATAAATATCAATCTGAATTTCACTCTATAATAAAAATATCAATGTTTAAAAATTACAAGAAGATATCAAAGAAAAAACTCAAACATAAACTTATATTATAGCTCTAAGTCAAATGCAAAGATTTCCACTAGCATAAAAAGGAAAAGTTAGACCGTTTCCATCTTTAATGACACCTGAAAGTTTTAAAAGAACAGAAAGTTTATTACTGTATTTTCATTCAAATAAAGCTCTTCTTTTTATCCAAAGCTTGCATAACGTAATATGGAGCTGAAGAAAGATTTTAAGAAGCTACTATAAAGCAAACCGTATGTGGAAGAGAACTGTCAAGAAATAAACAGAAGGAAGCTATACAACCTATAAAGGTCAGGAGGTTGGTTTGACCTTTGCAATTCAGAAGCTTCAGACTCAGAGAAGGTAGGAACAATAGTGAACAGAAGTCAAAATAAAGTCAGAAAGACTCAATTTTGCCACCAACTCTCCATGGGCAATTATTTATCCTTTAAGCAAAAACAAACAAAAAGATAAAGTTCTCTCTTAAAGAAACTGTACAAACTGAAAAATGACAGTTTGAACACTGGTTAAAAAAACAAGAAAAAGGGGAGCTGGAGTGGTAGCTCAGCGGTTGAAGCACTTGCCCGACATGCTTAAGGACCTGGGTTCAAAACCCAGAACCACATACACAACCAAATGTCAAAGAAACAAAGGCCATATGAAAAAATAAATAAAATCTACTCTCTCTTTCTCTCTCTTCTCCACTCTCTTAAAAAAAAAGAACAAGAAAGAAAGGACAAAATTCCTTTTAATTTTTTAATTCTGTGATTTTGTAGTACCCCAGTTAAGTTATGGATGTCCACCCAACCATTCTAAAATTAGTGTGCCAGTCAACAAGCCTTTCAATATACACAAACTCCCAGTTACTTTTCTTAAAATCTCAAATAACTGACTGTCTTAGAATCATCAGCTAGTTTAGAAGAGATACCTAAATGGAAAATAATGAAATAAATCTACCAAAATCTAATTTGGGGAGCAATGGAAATAATTTATCAAAAAAACAACACCTATTTAGAGATTTGAGAAAATACTACGTATATAAAGCAAGAGGTTAAAGAAAAACATATTTCACAAGAGTAAAGAATAATAAACAGCTATGAGAAGATAAACCTCATTAATAATCAAGAATTGGTCATTAAAACTACATAAGATTTATACTTCCCAAACAGTAAAAATTAAGAAATCTGATAATACATAATGTTAGGAGGATACACAAAAAATTAGACCTTTATTTACCATAAGTGGGAGTGTAAACTAGTAGAATTACTTTGAAAAAGTTTGATACTATATTGTTACATTCTTTCAGATACCTCCAATGTACGAAAGGAGATTCATATACAAAATACCCTAGTAGTACTGTTCCTAACACTCCCAAACTGGAGACAATATAAATGTCAAATAGTAGGTGGATGGCTAAATAAACTGATATATTCACCTGGAGGAAGAGCATATAGCATGGAAAATAAGAACACTAGAGCATCATTTAACAGCATAAGTGAAACTCAGAAATGTTGAACGGATAAAAAGTCACACAAAACTTATTCCAATGTTTATTTATAAAACTAAAAACATGAAAAATTAATAATTTTGGAATATTTATACATGTGTTATGAATATATTCAATAAGCAAAGGAATGAAAAACTACAATCTTAGTATAGGATACCAATGGATGAAAAGTTGTGATAAAACTGGGGGGAAAGCCAAAAGGAGTACCAAAAATCTTAAGTAAAAGGAATTTCTCAGCAGGTTGTTAACGGTTGTTCATCTTATTAAACATCATAATTTCCATACATGATATCTATGCACATGCATCATATACCACATATTTCATAAAATACTTTTTAAAATATAATGAATTGATTTTGAACAAAAGTAAAAGAATTAAATAGCAAAAGAACAGTCTTTATAGCAAGCAGTGCTAAAACAGGCTAACCATATGGAAAAAAAAATAACTTCAACCTCTACTGATAAACCCACAAAAATCTGATGGATCATGGGCTTAAACGTAAAAGCTAAAACTGATAGTCTTCTAAAACAAAACACATGGGAATATTCTACAACCTTAAGCTAGGCAGATTTCTTAGGCAGGAAACAAATCACTTTAATAATAAAAGAGAAATTTGATAAAGTGGACTTCAAAATTAAAAACATCTGCACACATCAAAAGGCACATTTAAGAAAATGAAAATTCAAGCAACTATAAGGGAAATAATTATATCTATCTATACATGTATTATGTGTTATATATACATTTATGAGCTTTATCAAATGTCTACTTGAACGCAGAATCTATAAAGAATTCTTACACCTCAGTAATAAAAAGATACACGAGCCAATATGTACACAGATAAGAATCATAAGCTTTTATTTTCACAAAAGGCCGTTAACACCTTTAAAAGTACTCAATATGATTAATCACAGGAAAAAAAAAAAAACCACAACATGCCCTTCATTTCTACCAGAAGAAATGACTGGAAATACCAGGAGGAGTGGAATTCCTAAGTTGACGCAGAAATTTCAGTTCTACAAGCCATCTACCCAAGAAACTCCAAATATTTGTTTCTAACAATGCTTGTATGAGCAAATTCATAGTAGTTCTTCTCATAATAAATAAAAACTGGGAGCAATGCAAATATCCCACAACTGCATGATGGATAAACAAGCTTGTATATACTAATACGATGGAATTCTACTAAAAAAAGATAACAAACATGCCAAAACATAAATGTATCTCAAAATCATGTCCATGAAAGAAGCAGATACCAATGGGTACATACTATAAATGTAATTCCAGGCCTTTCGTTCCAAACTTCAGTGATAAAAATCAGAAGGTAGTATGTGGGAGGACTGAATAGACAGGGCAACAAACTTTCCATAGTTTCCAAACATTTCCAAATGTTCTACATCTTGATTGCAGCGGTGGTGGTGATGGTGGTTGTTGTAAGTGTAATACAGAAAATAAAACTCATCAAACATGTCACTTAAAATCTGTCCATTTTAATGTGTAAATTTCATCTCATGAAAAAATGAAACAAAAGCTGGGTGCAATGGTTCAGGCCTGTAATCCTAGCAGCTCAGGAGGCTGAGATAGGAGGATCCCTCAAAGCCAGCTTCAGCAATTCAGCAAGGCCATAAGCAACTTAGCAAGATCTGTCTCAAAAGGGCTGGGGATGGGGGATGGAGAGGTGACTTGGCAGTTATGGCACTTGCCTGGCATGCACAAGGATGCAGGTTCAAACCCCAGCACTACATACCCAAAGAAAGCCACATGAAAAATTAAATAAAATTGATATTCTCATTCTCTCTCTGTCCATCACTGTTCCTCTCTCCAAAAAAAGGGAGGCTGGGAATGTGGCAAGGTGATTAAGTGCCTCTGGGAGCAATCCCCCACACCAATAAATAAATGTGTCCATGAAAAAAGAATGATCAAAGACAAAAATGAGTGGAAATTACGATTATCAAATTAAACAGATGCACTGGAAAAGAAAATTCAACAATTTCTCAGAGTATAGAATAAAAACATAAGAAAAAAGATAATAGACTTATGGGTCAAGACAACAAGCATTTTGTAGGAATTTCAAAACAAGAAAAAGAAAAGAGACAAAGTAAAGAAAAACAAAAATAAAAGAAAAAATTCCCATATTTGGAAGGAAATGTGTATCTTCATATTAAAAGAGCATATAATTTCATGAAGTATAAATGAAAAAAGATACACACTTGAATACTTATCTTACCTTCTTTAATGAAATCACTGGAAGGAGAACAAATTCACACCGAGATATGCCACTATAAATGTTTACAGTATCCAGCATGAATTAGAAATTTTTAATCAATTTATAGAAAAATAATTCATTTATCAACTAATTAAGAACAGATTGTCATTCTCATCTTCTCTTCATCTACAATGGAAGTTAAACTTAAAAGATTTGAAGGAACATAATGCTCATTCTATTTGCAGTCAATTTATCAATCATACTAGCTAATGGAAATTTATAGCCATGTAAACATTAAAAAACAAAATTATCACCACATACTTGTAATCCCAGCAGCTCAGGAGACTAAAGGAAGAGGATCAAAAGTTCAAAGTCAGCCTCAGCAACTAACTATGGCCCTAAGTTAAACTTAAAAGATTTGAAGGAACATAATTCTCATTCTATTTGCTGCCAATTTATCAATCATATTAGCTAATGGTAATTTATAGCCATGTAAACATTAAAAAACAAAATTATCACCACATACTTGTAATCCCAGCAGCTCAGGAGACTAAAGGAAGAGGATCAAAAGTTCAAAGTCAGCCTCAGCAACTAACTATGGCCCTAAGCAAGTTAATAAGACTGTCTCAAAATAAAAAAATAAAAATGGGCTGGGGTTGCAGCTCAGTGATTAAGAGCCCCTGGGTTCATTACTTGATACCAAAAAAAATAAATAAAATAAAATACAAAACAAAATTATGCATACACCATTTGTAAGCAAGTTTCTTTATAATGTATTTAAACATAAGAGAGGGGAAAAAACAAATAATAGAAAATGTGAGTTATCCAAAAGTAAAATAAACTCAAGATAAAAGTTATCCGAAAGACTAGAATGCAATTTATTCAAATTACACAAATAGCCTTTGGTCTCCATGGAGAATGGTTTCAAGCAGAGGAATAGAATTGTATTAATAAAAAGAATGATATGACTATTCAAGAAAGCACATATAGTTTTTCCCCATAAGAATGCAGGAAGGCAGGCAAAGTGAGGTGAGTTAAAAAGTAAGTACAGGTATTTATCCTAAAGAATTAGTCATCGTGCTATAGTAATAAACGCATACCCACATTCATAGCAGCACCAATACACAAACTATGGAACCAGCCTAGTTGTCCATCAACAGATGAACAGATAAAACTAATATGGTATATATACAAAATGGAGTTTTATTCAGCCATTAAAAAATGAAATTATGTCATTTCAGGAAAAAGGATAAAACATTATGTTAAGCAAAATAAGACAAACTCAGAAGCTCAAGTGTTGTATGTTCTCCCTAAGGTAGAAGCTAGAGAACAAAAAGGAAAAGTGTGGGGGCATAGGGATATCAGGAAAATCAAAGGGTATCTGTAGTGGAAAGGGACCATGAGATGGGAAGAGAGGAGGAAGGGGTAAGTACTGGGGAGTGACACTGGTCAAATTATATTCCTATATTGTGTGCATGTATGAATATTTAACAAAAATCCCATCATTCTGTACAATAATAATATACCAATGTAAAACATGAAAAGAAAAAAATAGAGGAGGGTATCCAACAGCTTACAAAATAAAGCACAACTTAACTGTGGCATGAACTTTTGCCAATGGAGAAGAAAGAAGAATCAATTTGACCTTAATATTATAAAAATGCTCTTTAGATTAGTACTGGGAAAAAAATTAAAATACTGAGAAGAAAATGTATTCTAGCATATTGCCTGGTTTTGCACTAAGGAACAATTATAAAGTCATAATACTGTAACCATTTTATTAGTTTCCAATGAAATGTACTTAAGTGTTTTAGCACATAAAGCAAAATATCATAGTTAAGAAATATGAATTTTATTATCCTTCATGATGTACAATAAAGTTCCAGCTAAGGAAAAGTCCAGGTGTCGCCAGTCTAACCCTGAAATTATCAACAGTCTGTTTGCAGATGCTCCTGGCTTTTAACAGTTAAAGCTAAATAAAGACATAGATAACTACATGCTTCCAAATGCTAACTACAAAAGGGACCAAAGACTGGCTCAATCTAGTTTAGTCACCATGCTGACATCACAGATAACCCTGAATTATAATGATTAAAAAAAAAACATCATTATGACAGATAAAACTACTCAAATTAGGAAAGAAAGATGGCATGCTGATTCCTAGAAATCCCATCTCTTTTCAGTGAAAAGCTCTGATGACAACACATACCACATCCTACCAAAACCCAGTCTTCACTGCCTTTAGAGCATGAGCTCCCCTCCTCCATTTTAAGTTGCTGAATAAAATTTCCTGCCTGCCTTTAGGTGTTTTGAAAATTACATTGACTGGGAAAAGAACTTACAAATTTGTCAAGAGGTGAACATAGTTCCTGCTGTGATGAAGAAAGAGTCACTAGTTTTCTCACTTTAACAAAGGGTCAAATATATTTTCAAAATTTAATGTGAAAAAAGACCTATTATATATATTATTGAGGATTATAAAGTAACCAACAGAAAAGCTAAAAACTGTGATTATAACTACTCTGAAATTTGTGGATGCTGTAAGCTACATTAAATCAATAGAAAAAAATTTTAACTTACCACTGGACAATTGGGCCTAAAATTAGAAAAGATTAAAAATGTTTACATCTGGGGCTGAAGCAGTGGCTCAGCGGTACAGTGCTTGCCTGGCTTGAAGGAGGACATAAGTTCGAGACTCAGTAACATGTACACAACAAAGTTTCTAAGCAACAAAGACCACATGAAAAAGTAAATAAAACGGATTCTCTCTTTCTCTGTCTCTCCCTGAACCTCTAAAAAAAAAAAAAAAAGTTTACATCTAGACAACAGGCCTGAGGGTAGGAAAGATGAGATAGAGAACTGTTGCATTTCGTTATTCAATCCTACTGCAAAGTATATTGGATTTTCAGTTAGGTGCCTTTATCAATTACACAACTGAAAAATCAAACAAATAAAATACAAATAACTTAAAAAGATAAAACATCAATTAGCATAAAACATTTCATTATTGTTCTGCTTCAATTACCTCTCAAGGTGCACATAAAAAGACTCACTAAGGGGCTGGAGGGGTGGCTTGGCAGTTAAGGTGCTTGTCCAGCATGTGCAAGTACCCAGGTTCAAACCCCAGCACCCACGTACACAACTACTAAGAGTCTGAGCAACAAAAGCCATGTGAAAAACTCAATAAAAATTGATTCTCTCTCTCTCTCACACTATCCTTCTTTCTAAAAACAAATAAAAAGACTAAAAACTAGATACACGTGTTTACACTTGGTGAGTGAAACAAAGAAGCAAAAGGATTACAAGAGGAAAACGACAAACGAAAAAATATTTGTTGTAAATTCATTTAACAAACATTCATTTATCAAACATTTTGAAACTCCTATTTTAAGTCAAATGTTTCTCCAGGTGCTGGGCCAAGAACAATGAACAAGACAACCTTTGCCCTCAAAGAACTTGGAACTGAATGATTCAAATGGGGGTTGAGTATCAAAAATAGGGGGAAAGACGCTAATTTTATCCTGAACAAAATAGTATTTGCATTTCCTTAACAGGCAAATGATATTAATTCATTAACTTTATATATACCTTTTCTCAAATTGTCTTTCTATCCCAAATAGAGAACAAGGGTTGAAGGCCCTGACAGCCACTGACAATGCCACTGCTTCAATTTCGCCCCATTGTTCAAGAGAGGACTACACTTCAACAACTGACAACCTTGAAAGCCACAAACACCAAAGTACAAGTCCCTTATTTTGGTGTAAGTAATGGAGAAGAATCCAGACTCTCCAACCTCCTTTTTAAGCCTTCATTTGACGCAGT
>PVKS010025709.1:0-29526 GCA_004027875.1 Aplodontia rufa | reverse complement strand
AGGCAAGCATCATAACCACTGAGCAACTGCTCCAGCCCCTACTTCCTTCCTTCTTTCTTTCTTTACTTTTTAAGAGAGAGGGATAGTGAGAAAGAGAGATTCAATTTTATTTAATTTTTAATATGGCTTTTGTTGCTCTGACACTTTGTTGTGTACATGGTGCTAGGATTTGGACTTGTGTCCTCGTGCATGCCATGCAAGCACTGTAACTGCTGAGCCACCACTCCAGCCCCTGCCTGGATTATATCTGTCCCCAAACTCCAAATACACATTTGTCTGGTTTGCTCTATGAGGATGGGGGTGGGTCTTTTTGAAACAAATTTCTGCTTTGCAATCTGGATTTTAGGGTTTGCCCGTAGGCGTGCCTACAGGAATATTACAATTTTGAAGAAAGAGGAGAAAGAGACATATTCCTGCCGGCCTACTTTCTGTGATCTGTTGGTCTATCATTCTCTGAAAACCACTCCAGCAATATTCCTTCATCCCAGTGTGGGAGCTCTTTTGTATAGCAGTAGTTAAATTCAGTGTGCATTATTTTTCGAGACTTGGAGAGCTGGATTGATTATCTCCAAGCAGTAAATCCCCCTCAGAGGTCAGAGTTGCTGTCACAGGGAGCCCCCTTCTTTAAGTTCCTAAATTTGAGTATTTCCATCTTTCCCCTTCCAGTGAGAGGGGTAGTATTTTCTGTGGTTGCCGTTGCTTTTTTACATTGAAGTTCTTATTACCCTCTCATTTTTTGGTCATCAATTTTAATCCTATATGTAATTTATATCACATTCTCTCTGCTCTTGTTTGTACTCTTTCTAATAGAAAAGCTTAGGAAGGCTACATTCATTTTTATTGGGAAAGGCAGCAGTCACTGAAAGAAGAAAAATAAAATAGATCAGAGAGCAGAGAAAGAACCATACTGGGAGAAATGAGGAGAGTTGGAAACAAAAAAGTGGGGGTTGTCTGTGATAAGAGCTCTGAGGAAATATGTGGATGAGAAGGTTTTACACAGTATTTTTCCATGGCTCGGCATGAAATCTGTCCCTTTGGCCCTTCACACAAGGCTGCAGTAAGGATTTAAATGGCTTTACAATTCATTTCAAATATGTTTTGCAGGGCACCTGGCATGGCAGAAAATAACCAACACTAAATGATAATCCTTAAAGACACAGATGCCTTTGGAGACAGTAAATATAAACAAATTAGAGAAGAAAGAAAGGGGCAGCTTCTAGCTCATTTTACAGACTCAGACTCAGGCTAAACATAGTTAGGAAAAGAAAATTTGTCTGGAAATCTGGGTGTCTGAGCATATGCCAACAATAAGACTGCTGAGGCCCTCCAAAATGCTGAAAATGAGTAATTATTTGTGAATACATTAAATTAAGGAAAAAATGTAATACTGGATCAGAATATAATGGTTCATTTTGAGTGTCTATTTAATGTGTAACTTTGAATGATCTTAGATTAAGTTATAATCATACATTCAAACATGTGATATATATGCAATCAATTTCATTTCTCTTTCAAGTGATATTTTAAGAAAAAAACAATGGCCATAATAGCATTGTCCATGGAGTCTAAACCTGGGACCTCCCCTTGGGGAGATCCTCTTGTGACCACATGCACTTCTTATGAAACTACTCTTTGGTGGAAGGACTCCAGAATAATAATTGTTCTTTATTCTTAATTCTGCTCTTCAGTAAAAGGTTTCCAGTGTATCTTTCCTTAACTGAATGTGTTATTTGTAAGCCATGAGAAAGGGAGGGCTTATCTTTTGCATATCTTTTCATACTTCATACTTTCATACTACAAAATTGCACTTCACTTAGGGTTACTTTAGTTGCCATCAGTAGTTGTCATTGAGTAAAAACTCAGGGAACAAAATCATGGTGGGTTCCCATTACTCTCAGAAAAATTGGTGTGCATTCCCCAAGGAATGCCAGAAGGTTGCTCACAGTGGTACATGGTAGCCCAACAGAGCGTTTGGAAGTATCTGCAGTTGTATTGCTCCAGATGTGCATCAAGGTTGGTTCACAGTATAAGCTTTAGTCATAATACCTGGGAATGAATAACACATTGGTTCCAAGGGGACTATTAAGGTGAGTTTGAAGTAATGCATAGCAGTGCAATAAAAAATACAAGACCAATCTGAGACAGGATCAACCAGAAAACTGGAAAACTGATTT
The DNA here is from genome assembly GCA_004027875.1 of Aplodontia rufa. Taxonomy (NCBI): domain Eukaryota; kingdom Metazoa; phylum Chordata; class Mammalia; order Rodentia; family Aplodontiidae; genus Aplodontia; species Aplodontia rufa. Next base: position 27,352 of record PVKS010025709.1, on the reverse strand, counting down.
AAAATGGAACCCTGGAAGGATCTTAAAAAACCCATATGATTAATCCTTCACCCTACAAATTTTGCCCAGATTGTGATAACTTGAAAATTCTAAATGCCAGAAAATTTACCACACAGAGAGAGAGAGAGAGAGAGAGAGAGAGAGAGGAATAAAAACTGAGAAATAAAATTATTATCTCATGAGTAGTTAGGCTGCATGAAGTTGATGCCAACTTCAGTCATTTCTCAAAACTCATGTTTGGTTCAAACAGCAGTGAAAGAAGCATGGATTTTATAGCCCCCAAATGCTTGGGGTAGTATTTTAGTTCTCTCATTTATAACATGTATCATCTTCATTATTTGGTGTGGCTAATAGACAGTTTCCTTATATGTAAAATGGAAGTAATGAAATTTAATTTTGCAAATTCTTGGGACAATAAATATCAATATTTATAGAGCCCCTGGTGGTATCTAATACATATGTTCAATAAAACTTACTGCTTCCCTCTACAGAGGGAAGCAAATAATTACACTGCAATTTTCCTAAGGAACATCTTGGGAGTGCTATATTTATAAAATTGGTCAAAGAAGAAAGGTTTTAAAAGTCTGAAACCTGATAGGAAAACTTTTGTGAATTTTAATCTTGGTAATAGTGTTATTTTTCTATTGCATGTGTCTTTTACTGTGAACTTCTTCAATATTTTTAATGTAATTTAAACTTGATTATGAATTAAGGCATTGGGGAAATTACAATCAAAATACATTTTTCTACAAAGTTATTAATCTACTTCAGCATTATTGCCCAACCTAGTCTCTGCTGGAAATACAAGTTTTCAAACTTCAAGTACACTTTTGCATAATATTTATTGTAATCACTTCAGTGATCAAACATTTAGCTATGATGCTTATATTCTGCAAAAAAATGTTTTCTAATACTCAAGTACTAGCTAGCCATTCCACTTCTGATCGATGAATGTTGAAGTCTTTCATCTGTTTTGTTCTTGCTCATATTTATTCTCTAACAGTCGATTAGTTGTGTCCAATAGGGCCTTCAGGCTTTCCTAATTCTACATTTCTCATCTGCTTCTGAGACATTACCGTTTGAATTGCCTTGGAGACAGACAAATAGCTACTGTATGGGAAATTACAGGAATAAATATTCTACTTGGCAACATGCCAGTGTGCTTTCTAAAGATCTTCCGTAGAAAAGTGACACACACCAAACATGCTTACATTCTCCACAGAGTGGAATACCTCTCAAAGCAGAACAAAGGCCATGACACATTTTGTTCCAAATGTCAATGGCCTGGGTGGCCTGTACTTTCCTCTCATAAGGTTGAACATGAAAGTAACTGAGTTCTTTGGTGTGGAGATAAACTGGGCACTCATCCCTTCCACTAGTGACATGAACCAGGGCTAGTTTTTGTCACTGAATCTTTAACCAGTCTGCCCTACTTCCTTTTCCATTTCTGCTTCTACTTTTCATCATAATAGGTGGATTTTAATAGCCTGGGAGATTATAAAAGAAGTTACCTTAACCTTAAAAGTATAATAGTATCAGAAAATTTTTATTTATGATAAATAAAATTTCTAAAGCGATTATTGAGCCCAGCTCTGTATTTGCAAGATAGGAAAACTGACGTTCTTGACATCACACATCAGACAGTTTGAGAATAAGGAGGAGGACCAAGTCTAAGGCACTTTCCGTTCTCATGTCAATAGTTTTCAACTTCAACTGAAGTTCCCATTTTTTTTCTGGGACAGTATTAAATGTGACAAATTTCAGAAAAGATTATCAGTAGACCAATTTCTTAGATTAAAAGAAGTAGTAATTTTCCAAGGGACCCTTAATTCAATTAAATTTAATGGACATTGTTTAAATGTATTTCAGAAATAACATGCATATTCTGGTTTAGGAAATTATTACTTTGTTAAACTCTTTGACTGGGCTCATATCATAGAACAGATTGTTTCTTGCCAGTTGAAAGAAATTGAAATTGGTTTGTTACGTTCAATGAGCCTGAACTTGTTCTAACTTCCATTCTGTATACTAAAATCATGTCAATGTGTTTTTATGTTTGAATTTCTCAAGGAGTCAAAATACTTTCTAGGAGAGAATTCTCTTGCATCCTATTAGTATTCAGAAGTATTCAACACTCAAAAATGAATAAGGCATTATTTTACTGAGCCATCATGGATAAGCCTTATACATGTATGGAATAAAGAGTTTATACAAAAATGTAGCAAGGAGAAACTGATAATTCATTTATATGGTATACCAATGGCTTATTAATTCAAGGAAACAACTCATTAATTTTTAATACCAACTGAAGAATCTAACATATTTGGAAACAAGTAATGGACCAATCTTTTCTCTATAATTGTTGCCAATGTATATTTTTATTAATGAGGCTGGGTTGAGGGTGACATTGAATTTGAAGGAGGAAATAGATTCATACTTTCATGCTCCACAGACACTTGCCTGGCTACTGCAAAGTGTGGCAGTGAGATAGTACTTGTGTTGATGACATGTGATTAACTAGACCTGGGATGGGGGCAATCCTTTCAGAGTTGAAGGTTGAGGTTGAAAGTTGGGGTCCTTCCTTAGTGGGGCAGGATTTAGCAAATGGCAGTGAAGCAGCATCAATGTGAAGTGGTTATTCATAATCTGGAAGAGCAAGACTATGGTTTGCTAAGAGAGGACAAATCTTGAATCAGAAAGGAGCAGATATTCCCAATCCCTAGATGGTCTGAGACACTCTCATAGGAAAAATATTGCTAACACTCATTGTGTCTGTAATTTACAATGAGAACCCTGTGAGTACAGGCAATGGGAACTTATGGATTGCAGCTTAGCATGGTGGGAAAATCAAACTTTTTGTAGTCTTACAAATCTGAGTTGGGTATGTGGTTGTCCTCGTGCATTGTAGGCATTTAGATGGTCAATATTATTTTGATGGTAGTTATAATAATGACAAGAATATAATCCTGGCTCTGAGAGATAAGACCTGCAGATACCCACGTTATTGTTTACCAAGGAACCTGATCGATAGAACCTGATGCCATTGGTAAACTGGACTTTTTGATAAAATATTTCACCAAGCAGGCAATCGAGAACAAGATACTCTGGTCTGAATCCTTCCAAAGCATCTCAAGTCTAACAGAAATCACAACTCTGTGTCACAGCCTTCTTCTGCCATAGTACTGAAGTAGCTCCTCCTCCCTTCCCTGACCTGCTTCCCTTCCAGATCAGTCCTACAGATATACAAATATATTCTCTACATGTAGAAAAAGAAAATTAAGCCACTTGCATTATGAATGGAAAAAGTGAAAAAAAAACTGTCTTCAAAAAACTTCAACACTCTAAGAAATATGTAGAATATAAGTTATATATCAATCTCCAAGAAGAGAAAATATGTCCTTATCAGAGTAGTTCAAGAAATATTCCTATCTCAGGCCATCAAAGAACCTATAGCAATAGACTAAAATATTATATAAGATCTTTCCTCTTCTCTGTGGCCCACAACATAAATGTCTTTTGTTCCCAGTGATCAATGGTTGGTACACAGAAAACCCAATTAATATGGGTTCTGCTCCATGTATGGGATTTGAGAAGTTATTATTAAGAATATTCAGCTCTTAAGGCTTACTCTCAAGCGTTCTGATAGGCATGTCTCTAAAATTCAATGTGTAATTTTTGGTGGTTTTAATTTTGTTACACTGGGGTTGAACCCAGTGCACTCAACCACAGAGCCATGACCCCAGTCTTTTTTAATATTTTATTTAGAGACAGGTTCTCTCTAAGTTACTTAGGGCCTCACTAAGTTGCTGAGGCTGGCTTTGAGCTTGTGATCCTCCTGCCTCAGCCTCTTGAGTCACTGGGATTACAGGCATGTATCGCCATGCCTGGCTAATGTGTACTCTTCAGTCATTGCATTAATTTTCAATTTGGCAACATTTGCATTCAACAATGTTGGTCCAAGTTTAGGTTTCTCTGCAAAACTTCAGAAAGATATAAGACAGCCTTGCAACTCTGGATTTCAATGAATAAAGATGAGTTTTTTCAGGTACTCAGATGTATTGTGAAGGATTTTAACTTTATTCTTATCTACATATTTATTGGTGAGTGTGACTGAAGTCAAACTTTTATGGTTGCTCTAACATCATTTATTAAATATGATTTCATAATTGTTATATTTGGTATAGTTGTAATGAATACACAGGTGTTTAAAGGGTGAAAGATCAAAGCACTGTGAAACTCTGAGAATTTAAGTGAGTTCAGAGCAAGCACAAAGCACAACACAATTTTTAAAATTTGCTTTAGCTTCTGGCTGTTGCATTGTGCCACTCAAGGAGTAAACAAGTATTGTAGTCCAAGTCAGCCCAAAGCAAAATTAAAAAGGGACTAATGCACCTTGGCTCCTTCCATGATCAGATCGTCTCTCTTGCTTCTTCCCCTGCAGGTTAAGACTTCTGCTGTCCTAAAACCATAGGAGCCGCACCTCAGTCAGCCCCTGTCTCTGGATATGAATTACTTTCAGTGACATACAAAATTTCTGTCTGCTCTCCTTTTCCCTTGGAATCTTTTAATGAGCTTTTAAAGTATCAGTGAGTTACTGTGTATATTTCTTTCTGCTCTACTCTATAATTTCGGAAATGATTTTAGTACTTTTTTGTTTTCCAAATGTGCTTATTACTGTAATCGCTGCATATATGAAATGTGATTGCTAAATGATCTTTAAAACATGCCATGCAAAAAAGTCCCACCCTGTAACTCTTCTAACATATTACTACAGAATCATGTCATATCAGAATATATATAGTACATTGTATTTTTATATTTAACATTAGAGTCCACACACTTCTACATCTTTCTCATTTGTAACACTTTAGTATGCTACACCTTAATACTCAAATTATTTTTATTGCATCTTTCTTTTATACTTTACTGAGAACTTGGTTTGTTTCTAGTCTTTGATAATAAGAACAGAACAGAGATTCATATTTGAATCTTACTTGAAATTTAGATAGGTCTAAGCACATTATACTTCTGTGTTCCTGAAGAAGTTCTGTCTAGGTAGAAAAGCTGGAAGAGAGGCATAGTATGATGATTTTAGCATAGCAACAAAATGCTAGGCTCAGAAAGGAGCAGTGGTCTTCAGTGCAGCATGGTGGCTGCCATTTAAAACCCACACATACCAAGTCCAGCCACATGGACTCACTTCTATACCTGAGGCGAAGGATTGCAAGTAAAAACTAATTTAATAAGCTTAATTCCCCCAAAAATATTGATGTCATGAAGCAAAATTACCTTGAAATATCCAGTGTCATTTCATCACTGAGAGTGACATGACTTTAGCAATGAAGGTTCACAGATAATTAGAGATGGTGTGTTCCATGAGAAGACTAACAGCCAAGGAAGCTGGAAGAGAGCAGTGCCTAGTAAGTGTGGGAGTGAGACCCACAGGGCAACTTGCTTGTGGGCACTTGGGAGACATTTCTGGAAACTCCTAGAAATAAAGGGGAGAACATACACTAAAGGGTAAGAAAAAGACCCAAAGAACTTCAAGCTTTTAGTGATTGTAGGACCCTATTTGTTATCTAATGATGATGGGGATTCTGGTTACACAATCAGCATTTTTTTAAGAGGGAGGGAGGGAGAGAGAGAGAGAGAGAGAAAGTTATTTTTTTCATCAGATTTTCATTTTTCCTTCATTTATTTGTGTATGAGGTGCTGGGGATCAAACCTGGAACATCACACATGCCAGGCAAGCACTCTACCACTGAGCCACCTCTCCAGCTCTCTACAATCAACATTTTGAAAACATTTTATATTTGAATTTTTCCCTTTTATGTTATTTCCTCAGGATAATATCACAGAACTGAGAAGACTTTGTAAACACTACAACGGTATTTCTCTTTTGAAAATGTATTTTACTTCTGATGGAGTTTTAAAGTCAATTCCTTCAGGAAAACAGGAGAAATATCTGGGGGCAAATGAGACTCTCCTGAAATCATTAATTTTTTAATCATTAATTTTTATCAATCTTCATTGTTTTCATTATCAGTGAGCTAGTAAGAAAGATCTTCCCTTTCTATTTTATCAAAGAAAGAAATGTGACTTCTGAATAACTGTAGTTAGATGATTATATCTAATTTAATTTAAAAGATAATGGAAGAGACCCTAGTAGATTTGGCTGATGGCCAATGTCATCCCTGGGTTTTTCTCGTATCTTCCTTGCCCTGGGTTAGTTTTGCCATGTTTAGCTTTTTATTCATTTTTTATTTTATTTGTACCAGGAATTGAACCCAGCAGTGCTTAACCACTGAAACACATCCCCAGCCTTTTTTATAAATTTTGAGACAGAGTCTTGCTATGTTTCTTAGGGCCTCAGTAAGTTGCTGAGACTGGCTTTGAACTTGCAATCCTCCTGCCTCAGAATCCCAAGCCTCTGGGATTACAGGTATGTTCCACCACACTGGAGAGCTTTTTTTTCTTTAACAATCTTGTCCCATGGGATCTGAAAGGTAAATAATTCTGCTATTGAAAATGGGTAATAAAATCAAGTAGACTAGATTTCTCTGCAGAAGTGATTCTTGACCACAGAAGCAAAACTCTATGAAGAATCACATAGAGATTTTCTCTCAGAAGCACTTAAAAAATAGTAAGTCATGAAAAGACACACATTTTCTTTTATGCTTAATATGTTCTTTTAAAGAGTAAGAGACACCATTTTTGCTTTTATTTCTACAGTGAGATGCAGTGATGACTTCTTGCCTGAGGTACAATGATGCTTTTACACTGAAACCAAAATTAATATTCCATGACATCTTGTAAACAGAATGAAAGTCAAAGAACCTTGGCCTCAGGGGGTCCATGATCTAGCTTCAGCCAGGCTTTAAATTTTTATCACTCATATTTCCCCTTAAGCCATTCCAAATTATTCCCTTTATCACAAATTTACTTTTAGTCACAGATTGTAAGATATGAGTTCATGTGGGCACTAAGGCCAGGTCACAGTAAGAGAAGGAGAATTCTGGGTTTGACTAAGAGTAAGGACACATGTATCCATCTTAACTGTACCCAAAGCAATCATTCTGTGAAGATTTGGGTAAGTAAAACTATTTTTAATTCTACAATGTCTCCCCAGCCACCAGAGGCCATTGAGATAGGTAACTTTTTTTTTCCTGTAGATTACATGGAGCAAGGGGAGGTAGAAAAGGCTGAGGTGCCAATATTTACCAGAAAATTCAAAGAACAAGAAATTATCTTAAATCTTTACTGGGTCCCTCTTCCCTCACAGAATACATGGAGTAAAACATCAATAGCAGCGACAGAGACAGCCTACTAAGATCTCACTTCACGAAAACCCACTAAATGATATATAGCTGACTGATACTTTTAGCTTATGCAGCTTTGGATCCATATGTTATTCATACCAGGCCATGACTCAGTAAAGCTGTAGGTATGGAGGAATCAAACTATTCTTGCCCAGTACAATATTCTTCCAATGACAGCCTTGGTTAGTGTCCTCCCACATTTAAAAACCAATCTAAATGGGGCTGGAGTGGTGGCACAGCAGTTAAGGTGCTTGCTTCGCATGCGCAAGGACACGAGTTCAAACCCCAGCACCACGTACGCAACGAAAAGTTGGAGCAATGAAAGCCACATGAAAAACTAAATAAAATTGATTCTTTCTCTCTTTCTCTCACTGTACTTCTCGCCTTAAAAAGAAAAGCAATCTAATAATTGCTGCTTCTGAATGACTAAACTGCTAGCATAGAGACCAAACCCCCATTTGTCAATATTCATCAAGAAAACTGTCCAGTTGCTTCCAGGTTGAACTATATTGAACTGCTTTTGTATCATTCCCAAAGTGCCAGTAGTTTGTCCTTTTAGGTATAGGTAACTATTTTGGTTTAGGGTTTTCCTTTTGCATTCACAAAATCTTAGTGAGCATTACTATCCAGAGACCCAGAGATTGCCAGATCCACAGAAACAGAATACTATGTAACATAACACCTATCTAAAGGACCCACTTCGTAGAGAAGGAGGAGTAGGAATGGGCCTATGTCTGTGCCTATGAGATTCACTTATATAACCTGCTACACATTTGAAAATCAGTGGCTTCATAAATGTTGAAGTAACCATCAAAAACACAACTAAAGCAAAAGCTTGGAAGCATTAATTTTCAAAGATGAGATATTATTCTTCAGGATATGGTACATCCATTAAATCAAGACCACTTTATGGTACTGTTTCCCCAATAGGATGGATATATGAGTCTCAGATCCAAGAGATAAGAGATGTGCTTCAACTTTCTATCACTACAAATGAATCATTGGGGAACCTTCTTCTTCCTATATTTGAGCAAGATTGTACATCCTGGTTCCCATAAGGGGCATGCCCTTGCAAAATACACTATAAGTATTCTTTTGAACTAGAAGATTTGGGACCAGTGCACTTTGAACTTTTTGGGTTGAGTTCAGCTGGTAAGAATAAGAGACAAAATTCTTGCAAGGGTAACTGACTCTAATCAGCAAGAGAACATTGGGTGACTTTTACACAATGCACGCATGAAAGAATATGTGCAGAATTCAGGTGTTCCACTTCTGTGTCTATTGGTTCTCACCCAACAGTGACTGTGAATTTCCATGAGCAACAACTCAAGTAGGAATGATTATCAAGGACTCAGTGCCTTCAGGAATGAAGTTTGGGGTTATATCATAAGGTAAAGTGTCACGATCCACTAAGGTAGAGGGGAATTTAATGTAAATACAGCGTTGAACAGACAATGAGAACAATTATAGTAATATGATTTCTAAGCTGTCTTACTACTCCATTTCTTCTAAGTTTCTTCTCAGGAAGAAAGGTCCACAGGAACCATGAATGAGGGACTCTTCAAATGTGTATGGAAAAAATGGAATATGATTTCATGGAAATGCCCTGCTCAGATCTTCTAATAGAAACTTCTGTGGTGAGCATAGCTGATTGACTGTCTCTAGATCCCACTTCTTGGCTTCCAACATGGAAGTCCATACTTCTCCCAAACTTTTCTAATCTGGAGCTAGGTCATTTCCTCCTGACTTGGGGTTCCTTTAATGGTGAACTTGGGCTAGGGATTCTCCATCAGACTGGTCAGAAGCTTCTTAAAACTATGCTGGGATCTGAGTTCTGTTCTACTAAATCTATCCTTCCTTTCAGAGCTATCAGATACTATAATATAAAAACTCTTCTTGGATACTCCTGTCATCTTCCTTTTCATTCTTCATAAGTCTTATTATAGTTTGAATTATGTCCCTAAAATATGAGGAAATTTTAACCCCCTGGTACCTATAAATGTGAATCTATTTGGAAATTACGTCTTTGCTGATGTAATTAAGTTATGTTCATAGAATGAGCTCTCAATCCAGTATAACTATTGTCCTCATATAGAGGGAAATTTGGAAAGTATAGAGGAAAGATTCACGTTATGATGCCACAAGTTAAGAAGAACCTTGGGTTACTGGAAGTCAGAAGAGATGAGGAAGAACCCTTCCCTAGAGGCCCTCAAGGGAGCATAGCCCTTTCCACACCTTGTTTTCTGATTTCTGGACTCCAGAATTGTGTGATTCAAATTTATGTTTCAAGGCCTTTTTGTGGTACTTTATTATGGGATATCTGGGAAATGAATACAAATATCTTCCCAAATACATTTCTTGCATATCTTACCTTGTTTTCATATCTAAGTCTTAGCCAACTCAAATAGCAACACTTATTCTGTATGGTTAGGAGATAAACCACAACCTGACATGATGATCCTTGGAAGAGGTGGAGGGGGGAGGTAGAAGGAATAAACAGGATCCAAATTCATCCACTTTCTCCTTTATGTCAAAATATCAACACCTTTTCTAATTACATCTCACATAAGAACTCTTCCATGAAGTCTTTTATGAACCTTGAAATGAATGAGCTCTTCTTCCTGCAAATCTAGCAGTGTCTTCATAATTCTGATGGCATATACTATTGATATTGTGCATTCTTTTTTGTATATATCCTAGTGAAAAACCCATTTAAAACTGGTTACTGTTATTTTAAAACTAATACAAGCTGATTTTATTTAGCCTTCATTAAATGAGCATTTACAATTCTGAAATAAGAAGTTCTGAAATAAGAAGTTCTAAATCTTTGGTATGATGTGGTATTGGGTATGTTAGTATATGGGGTAAAATAGACTATTTTCAATAAAGCATAGGGACTGTGGAAGTAGCTTAGTAGTAAAAAACATGCTTAAAAAACATGCTTAACATATGTCAGATCCTGCATTCAACCCCAGTACCCAACACCCACAGAAAAGTACAACAATGTAAAAAATTAATGTTTTATTCAGTGGAGTTACGGTTTGTTTCGACATTTTTTAATTGAACTATCCACATTTTCTCATATAATCTCAAGTAAACATTTGTGGAATAACTAGCCAAAAGTTCTAGACCATGGCCATTAAGTAGGGGGCAACTGTATGGCAAATAGGAGTTTGTACACTGTCATAACTATGGTTTTCCCAAGAAAGCAAATTCATGAAAGCACCAATTAAGTTAATAATTCTTGATCTCTCTGGTGACCCATGTATTCACCTAAAGTGGAAGAGGAATGACACAGAATATTTGGATGTATAATAGATTGGTCAGAATTATGGTTAAGGTGAAGAGCAAACTCTTCCAATTCTCATTACTGTCATCAACACACCATTTGTTTTTCGTTACACTGAAATGAACTATAGATCATGTTAAAAATACTTATGAAAATAAAATTTTATGAGGGTGAAATATATATGTGGTTTGTAATAAAGACATGTTTAAATATTCAAGAAGGCGGAATGCATTTCATTTATGAATAACTAATACATCTAATATCTCTCACATCCACTTTTCCTTTTCTTTGCAAGTTTTATCTTTACAATATATGCAGGGTGTGTTACAACTTACCTGAGAAGTAATGATTCCTCCAAAAACCATTTTATTAGCTTACATTATCAAAAAACTTGAACTTTCATTTGAAATCAGATACAGTTTTCCTAAATGTAGAACTAGGTTTAGTTGGTTTCATGGAGAGAATCAGGTCTACCAGATCTGTGTAGGGATGTACATTCTGATCCCTCTCTTCCAGTATGCGTTTGACCTAGTGATTTACTTTTAATGAGTAGAATTTAAGTGGAAATGACTATGTGAGACTGCAGAAACTAGGTCATTAAAAATACTGGCTTCTTGTCTGCTTTCTCTCTCAGATCACTCATTCAGTGGGAAGCCAGTTGCCATGTCCTGAGAACACTCAGGTAGGGCAGAGAGGTGCACATACTGAAGCACTTTGTCCTGCTGCCAACCACCATGTGGGGAGCCATCTCTGATGCAGTATCAGGCTCCAGTCAATACATCATCTGATTGCAGTGGAAAACAGTGTGGCTGGAACCCCATAGAAAACCCTGTGCCAGACCACACAGCGAAGTCATTGCAGAGTCCTGGTCTATAAACTCATTGTGAAATAACAAATGTGTGTTTTAAGTTGCTTAACTATTATTTAACCAACATAGATTGCTTAGTGTAGGACCTTTAGTTTCCTGAGTTACCTTGTAGATCTTCAAGGAATAAGATATATTATACAGGGTATTTCAAAAGTTTTTTACTACAAAACTTTATCCTTTCCCTAAGGTATCTTGAAGGATAATGCCTCACTAAATATTTTTGGGAAAAGCTCACATGAAGCTTTGATACTTCACAATAGGCCTAGTGAAGTAACAATTTCAAAGCAGTCAATTTAGGGAAATTTGGAAAAACCCAGATGCCTTGGCTTAGTAGGGTATAAAAGTTAAAAATTTGCCCAATCTTTGCTCTTTAGTGCATTTCTTACAGAGTGCAACGGGGACAGCTACACCTAATTGATGCAAATTATCAGGATCCGATTAAACAGATGTTTTCCTGATAAGATCTGCTGTCAAAATAATGCATGGAAACTGGTATCCCTCATTGTAATGTTGGGCATGTCCCTTACCTTGGTTGTAAAGCATTGTCATGATGGAAACATTAAACCTTTATAATGCAGCCTTATCATGGGACAGCATCCACAAATTAATAAAAAATATGTTTTTTGCTTTCACTGCTGAAATTTAGCCTCATTTTACAGAAGGAAATTGCTATTTGAATTCAGATAAGATTAAAACTTTTTCAGGCAAACTGTTCCATAGCATAAAACTTCGTCAGAGAACATGTTGGGAAAGGCTGGAAGATTTACATGACTCTCTGGGTAAAAGGGTTTTGAGAAGAGTTTATTCCTAGGCCACTTATCTCCAAAATTCAAATCTGGCAGTGCCGGCCTGGGGCAAACGTAGCAGATGGAACTGCTTAGGGTCTGGCCTCTTCCCTTGGTGATTATGGTTGCCCACAGATGGAGCAATGCAAAAATCTTGAATCACAGTGGCTCAAAAAAGGGTTTAATCCCACTCATTCTAAACCTAATCAAGGAACTCTGTGTTTAGCACTTGAATTGAATCAAGTCAACCCAGAAGAAACTGCAGGAAGCTTCCTCTCCTCCCTTAGCATCAGTTTCATTCCCTGGGTTTAAACAAATTTTGGGCCTGAATCAATTCTCTAATAGTGTTCTCTAGTTTGTTAAGTTTCCCTGAATAGTGCATGTTTAATTACGGATCCACAATTTCTTTTCCTGAAGCATGTGATTTCCTCTTGTTGGACACTACTTAAGTCCTTACCATGACATATGCAATTGTTTAATTTGATGGTTCTGAATGAGGGGTGATTTTGCTCCTCATTTGACAATGTCTGGAGACAATTTTGGTTGCTGCAACTTGGAGGTTACTAGTTTCTAGCAGGTAGAGGCCACAGATGCTGCCATACATTGCACAATGTATGAGGTATCCCCCACAATATTTATCCCACCCCCAATGTCAATGTCACAGAGGTTTAGACATGATGTGTTTAGAAGTCAAATTATTTTTTTTCTAAATTTTGGGATGCATTTAGCTGTTAATCACTTCTCCAAACACAATAAACTTGTCAAACTCCATTAATTTAGCTTTCTTTTTGTGATTGGTTTACCTCATTTGGTTCAATTTACAATCACTGTTGGAGTGCATAACTAAGAGAAGAGCTTTAAAATCTTTCCAGTCTATCTCACAGTGACATCATTTTGGTTTATCCAACCTATCTTGTGTCTTTCATATTCTTTTGAAGATTCTACCTGAAAAGTGTCTCAAATAGAATATAGAAAGTGATCAAACATGGAAGATGGATCTGGTTCCAGAGATGTGTACTTTTTAATTATAAGCTATCATTAGAATGAGTCCATATTTTCCTATATGAATCATAAATATACTAATTTCTTGTTTCTAAGCACACTTCTCAGAGGGTCTCTTCATGGCCAACCACATTGCTGGTAACTAACTTGGCTGATCTCAATGTTTATGAAGAAAATACATACCTCTCACGCATGTATCTAGTCTAGAAAGTTTATCAGTCCATCAATTTATAAGGACACATGCCTAACAATTTGATCAAGTATCAGAGAGTAACACTATGAAATTTTTAAAAATCTTGCTGATATAAAGGGAAACATAGAGAACTTTTGAACTTAGTCTGCTACATTACTTTTTAAAAGTGTGATTTCTGAAGACCTGGCAGATGGGGTGTGCTTCCCTAGTGAGGGGACTCAAAAATTTAAATTTCAAACCAAGTGTCTGAAGTCTGTCAAATACTGCCATGGAAATTCAGAACTTTATAGATACCAGAAAAATAAATGCTTGATTCGTATTATTTTGACCCATGAGTATAAATGCTTTCAGCAACGCAAAATTGGTGTTATACTATTATCATATTTGTTGAATTAATATAGGAAATCCAGCATCAACTTCCATTAGCTAGACAAAGATGACCTGTATTGTAGTTTGGATCAAAAGATCATGTGTTAGGCAATGAAGCAATGTTCAGAGGTGAGATGATTGGATTATGAGGGCTCAGATCTCATAAGTGGATTGATCCATTTGGTGCATTAACAATCTGAATGAATTTTCTGGGAGGTAGTCATGACTGAGGAAGTAGATCACTGGAGGTATGGCCTTGAGGGTGATATCTGTCTCTCTCTTGGGGACTGTAACTGTCCCTGGCCTTTTCTGGTCTTTCTCTCTGCTTTCCAGACATGAGCTAAGCAGCAGCCTTCTGTCACCATACCTGTCTGCCATGATGTTCTGCCTTACCTCAGACCCAGAGCAATGGAGTCAGCCATCCATGTACTGAGACCTCTGAAACTGTGAGCCAAAACACACTGCTCCTCTTTTAAGTTGCTCTTGTCGAGTATTTTGTTCACAGTATGAAAAGCTGATCAATATACCCTGTATAAATTTTTATTATTAGAACTTTGTCCTGAAAGAGCTTTGTTTTCATGAGAAATAGATATACTTCCTCCTCAAGGCCAATAAGAAACAAGTCACTAAAAATGTCTCATTTTTTCATTTTAGTCACACAGAAACTAAGATTCATCCCTTCTTTCTATAAATACTTTTTAATTTTGTTTCTTTTACCATGGACCTGAACAAGTTTTACAATTATCTTCAAAGCATGCCTAAGCTCTTAACTCAAGTAAATGTGACATTTGAAGCTGTACAGTATGGAGAAATGGGGTAAGGACAACAGGAGAGGGCAGAGGAAGGCTCTAGGAAAGGACATGCCCTCCACTGGAGTCCAGCATCATCCTAGGTCTACAGAATGCTCTACAAATAGAATATAATTTGCAACAGAGATGGGGCTACTATAAGGCAAAGATGTTTGCCTTTTACCTTTGTATCAAATCTTGACCTTGGGTTTCCCACACCGGGCTGGGGCTGGGGCTGGGTAACTACCCAGTGAGATGGCTTATGATCTGCATCTCCTCCAAAAAAAGGTAACAACTGTGAACTGTTAGGATCTAACACAGAGCAGGTAGAGATGGGGCCACCAGCCCAGCAAGGGCAGCCTGACTCAGTCAGCAACTGTGTCCACTGGCAATATCATTTGTATTTTTGTAGTTTAATGCATGAGTTAATTAGAATTCTCTTTTTCAAGAAGATAATATATCCTGGAAATATATGTAAAAATTAATAGCACCAAATGAAATAATATTGGCAAGCCTAAAAAAATTCACATACTTATATGCTTTGCGGTTGAAAACTATTTACCATGAAGAAAATATGCATAGTAATTATTACGGTACCAGCCTACAAGAAATGCTTGGTTAACATTTGGGTGGAAAATGTTCTAAGGCTTTATTATTTAATGCAGGGGTTTTTAATCTGAAATGAAATATACATGGAAAACGCATATCTTTCAAGACTGTGTGAATGTTTAGAGAGGGCTTATTAAAAAAAATATCATACCAGGGCTGCAGTGGTGGCTCAGTGGTTATGGTACTTGCCTGGCATGTACAATATTCCAGGTTCAAAGTCCAGCACCATACATACAACTAAGTGTTAGAGTAATGACAATAAGATGAAAAACTAAATAAAATCGATTCTCTTTCTCTCTCTCTCTAACTCTTTCTCTCCCTCTTACCCCCCTTAAAAATAAAATCATACCAACTATAGCAACTTCAACTTCTCATTATTAACTTGAAGCACTTCCAATGTCAGAGATTCCTACATTTGTTTCTCTACCTGGAATCCCTGACGTGGTCTCATATGAGTATTCTAGCTGTTCATGGAGGGTTCTCACTTTGGAGATCCCACAGATTTCTTAAATTCAAAATGTGGTTCTCACCCTCAAGCCTTTCTTGTCTCTTCCCAGCACCATGTTCCAAATCCCATCTGAAAGCACCAGCATCCACCCAGGGTCCCTTACATGGTTTGGTCTCAAATCTCCCCCTCAGGGATTTCTTGAAATATTCCTCTGACTTTCAGCCACTCATCTCCCCTCTGTCCTCTGAGCACCGCTTCCTCACCATTTCCACGGTGACCGTTCCAAAAGTACAGTTCTACACATGTCACATCACTCCCTAGTGTCAAGCTGGAAACAACTTTTCACTGCCAAATTTTAACTCCTCAGAAAGGAAGAGACTGAGCAGAGTGGCTCCAGGCCAAAATGCTGTGTGTGATCTTTTAGATTCAGCTGGAGGCAGTTTTGAGTCTTTGGCTGGTAGAAATCATGGGGGAAGCCGCCCTCTCCACACCAGACTTGGTGTACAGCCAACACAATGTAATATTCTGGAAGAGTAGTCACGAATTCCGGAGACTTCTGTATTATGCACCTTTGTTGATGCACTTTTCTCCACTATCATTCAGTTTCCACTCTTTGTCCCCTCCTACCATCTGCAGCCTCCAAGGTCTATGAAAAGGCATGATCCCAGGATTCAGGACTTGTTTTATTCAGCTTCTGTCACTGTGACAAAATTCCTGAGATAAGCAACCTAAAAGGAGGAAAGATTTGTTTTGGCTCACCTTTAACAAATCCATGTTCACCCCAATGACCTAACTTCCTTCCTCTAGGCCCCGCCTCTTAAAGGTTCCACTACCTTCCAATTGTGTCATAGGCTAGCAACCAAGCCTTCAATGAATGCCATTTAAGATCCAAACCCTGCCAGGGCTCGTCTGCACTGAGACTGTTCTTCTCATCTGAGGCTCCGGTCATCTGATTCACACCTAGAATCACTGGAGCACTGGAGACTTGTGCCTTTCTCACTTGTTCTCTGAGTGAGTGAAGACAAGCTTGCGGACTGCTTTAAGTTTGGTTCTTTGCAGTCATTGATCATCTCAATGTTTGACAGCTGGACACCTTCACCATTCACTCCAATCAATCCTTTCAGCCTCCTTTCTTATTTATACATTGTATATTACTATGAGATTTAGTACTTGCATCATAATTGGCAAATATCTGTTGATCCCTTGGAACATTTCAATAACTGCACTGAGCACTTTAAATGTGTTTTTTCATTTAATGTTCAGAATAATCCTGAGAATTGGAACTCTTGTTATGTTGTGAGGCATATAGTAGTTGAAAAATATAAACAAAAAATTGCTTAGGGTATGACAGTGCAAAATAATGAACTTTGGCTGACTCCACATCTTGTGTACTTAACCATGTTGCTACAATGCCATGCATCCCTGTTTAGCTCACACAAAAAAACACACTAGTGTCTAATCATGCCATGCGTTCATATGCTTACATGTCTAAACAACAGTGAACTTTAACATACTGCTTAGACATGAGCCCCTCTCTAAAGCCACTTTCAACTCAGGTTCATTGCTTTTCCTTCCTCAGGATACTTGTAGCACTCCTAGCACAGCTTTGAATACTTTTGTAATTGTGTATTTAACATTTGTGTTCATTTTTGTCTTATCCTTGGCTCTCTATCTCCTAGACAGTTGATGTGGATTTGGCTTTGTATTTGGAGTGACACATTAAAGACTCTTGATAAATGTTGACATGGTAAACCACGGGCAGGAAATATTTAGTTAGCACATACAATGTCATCATTAAAGAGATTCATACATTTGGTTAATCTGCTTGTATTTAGACGATGACTCTTTTTTTTAAAGAGAGAGGGTCAGTGAGAGAGAGAGAGAGAAAGAGAGAGGCAGAGACAGAGAGAATGAATTTTTATTTAGTTTTTCACATGGCTTTTGTTGCTCTGACACTGTTATGTATGTGGTGCTGAAGTTTGAACTCATGCACTTGCTCATGCCGGGCAAAAGCCATAAGTGCCGAGCCACCACTCCAGCCCAAGACTTTGACAATATTTGAGTAAGCTTTCTCAATGCATCTGTAAACTCAATCGCAGTACCCAACTGAGAAACAAAATGGGTTTCTTAGATATCTTGATAGTATCTTGATGCTGTATCTTCCCAAATCTGAAACATCTGGTTAATGAAAATGTGAATCTGGACCAGACAATGTCATTTAATGAGACTTGTTTTAAAACTTTTTAATAAAATTTCAGTAACATACATTTTAATGTTAATAATATTTAAAAGTGTCTAAAGTACTTTTAATCAAAGTGAACTATGATAAAATAATGTACAAACTCTTTTAATTATATACTTTGAAATGGGTTACCATCTATAAAAGTTGAGCATCAACTGATTGAAAAACAATACTTATTCTATGCATTAATTTTAAAATTACATAATGTAAATGACCAATATTCCCTTTTGGATACAGCTCAAAGCGGTCATATAATGGATTCTTTCCCAGACTGCTTCTGTAGTTGTTTAAGCATGAAAAAACTGAATTTTATGTGACAAGGCTAATAAATGTTCATTAAGCTTTCTATTAAGAAAATACACCCCTCTAGCAGTATTTGCAAAAATGTGTTGAAATTAATTTCTAAATAAAATTAGAATTGAATGATAATTGTAAAGCTTTGACAGTATCTGTTATAAGTAAAAAGTTGGAAATAAAAATAACAAAAATCCTTGTTGATAAGAAGTAAGAGTGTACAATACCAAATAATGCAAGTCTATCTGAAGAGTTGACTTTGTTTTTTAAATACACACATAATTAATAACTAGCACCAGCTCGTAAGTAATAGGAGAATTAGCTGCTATTTGTATCACATTTACCAGTAAGTCACCAGAAGAGGACAAATCAATGTTTATGAAGCTAAGAAAATTTGGTATACTGTGCACAAGGATACTTCAAACTGTTTAAGTAGTTAAATACCTGCATTTATCTTCATTCATTTACCGTGAATTTTTAAGCACCTACTATGTGTATTTTGCTAGTTTCTGGGAATAAAATAGTGAACTCATATAAATGATTGACATTCTAGTGATCAAATAATATCAAATAAATTAGTGATGAATATCTAATCATAAGTTGATTAAAAGGAACAGCATTTTAAAAAGAGAACTACAAAGACATGTAAATTGGTTTACAGAAGGCATGTCAGAGAAAGTGATTCTTGAGCTGTGTTTTGAAAGATGAAGAGGAGTGTGTTAGTTGAAAAGGTTTGGAGGAATAAAAAGACAGTGAGCATCCCAGGCAAAGGGAACAACACCTACATAAACTTGTGATAGAAGAGAATAATCTAACACCCTGGGTTATAGAGGTAGAGAATAATACAAGGTGAGTCTGAAGAAGATTGCAAAAAGTGGGCGAGAAGAGACCTGTGGACCATTTGAAAGATTCTGGGTTTATTCCTAAAATAGTGAAAGATGAGTATTAGATTTACACTGGAGAATGATATGATAAGATTAGCATATTAAATAGAGAATTGACACGATAGGAGAGAGAATGATACAAAAGTAGTAAGTATAAAGGGCAAGATGGTAATGGCTCTGCACAAATTTAAATCATAGGTGGGCTACAAGTCATTAGAATTTCATGATGGGTGGATTCAAAGTTGAGAAAAAGAAAAAGACATTAAGGATAATTTGCTTAGCAAATGGTTGGTGACACCATTGTCTGAAATAGATGACACCAGAAGAAGGCAATGTTTGAGGAAAGATGATGGAATTCGTGAGTGTTTCAAGGTACCTTTTAGAAGTGGGGAAATCCAATCAGAGTTAGCTAGATGGACCCGGAACCTAGAGAGAAATTCAAGACTATGTGGGCAAAATATATGGAATGAATACTAGGAGATGAGTTTGGGGTGAATGTGTAGAAATACTTTGGAGAGAGACACACCCAATCAAAAGAAAAAAGAGTTGTAAATTGAGACATGCCTGACAGGGTGGAAATGTTTTATAAAGTTAATGCTAAATAAAAAATAAATGGTCTTATGAATATTAGAAATAGTAAAATCTGGGGTTGAGTGAATAAACAGCATTGAATCAAAAGACCAGACTCAAAATTTCTGGTCCTTGGAACTAATCCCCATCTTTCAGGGAAGTAGTTGATGGTTAAGGAAGTATCAAGAAACAGAAGAGACAACGACCTCTGAGTTGGGACTGTGCATGCAGGAAGCAGGTGCAGGTTATGACACTTCCTTTATTAAGATGATCATTTACTCTCCAAAGTTTCTATCAAAAGTAACCAGGTTACTGCATGCTATCTTGATACTGACACATACACACGTTCAAAGCCAGTATATTTCTCTATAAAAGAATATTTCAGTAAACTCATGCTAAAGCAAAAAAATCATATATTAACTTTAATAGTTATAAGATTCAAGTAGAGACATTTTTATACAAAAACAAATTTATACTCACACTTTAATAAGAAATGCAAACCACAAATAAGTTAGGATTTTATGAGAACATCAAAAGATTAAAGCAATAAGGAAGACAAAAACAAAAGTTGATCTAGACCTTTAGTTGTAGGCAAAAATAGCTATCTTCAGAATTCTCTAAATTTGATTTTTGATATTCCATCTTTTTGAACTTACAGCTTTAAGAATCAAAGAATTCTACTGATTTCTGACACAGAGTTACCTGGGATTTGGTCATGTGTTCCTTGAAATTTGAGATGGAAACAAAGCCCTATAACTGTTCCCTTCTTTTCTTTGACAGTCAAGATACACATTAGTCAATTCCCTTTTGGTTTCAGAAATTTCACTTTTTCCTGCATTTCAAGGGTGATATATTTTTTGGGGGAAAGGGCACGTGGCATAAACTATCAAGCAAAGTATATAGATCTCTGCCAAAAAAAAAAAAAAAGAAAGATTCTTCAAAAGAGTTAACTTCTAAATTTAGTTGTTTAAGGGTGGATTAGAGCATTGTCTACAAGCTATGTCTAAGAATATAGATGAGCGAGCTTCCAATTTTTTCCAGTTCTAGAACTTAATTTTTTCCTCTAAATATCCTTCTAGGCAAAACTGCTTACTCTTAACTGGCCCAATAGAAAAATAAATTAGAAAATTCCAGGCTATGTCAAAATTTTTTTTCAATGTTCTTCAAATAGGATAAACAAAATAAAGTATGAGATATAACTGATTACTGAAATAATAAACAGGGTGTGTTAAATATTGCCTAATCCTAAGGAGAATGTTGGGAATAGTTTTTAAACATTTAGCATGCATCAAATTGTTAAATTTTCAAAGGATACTGGAAAGACAAGCATTCCAAAATTGGAGGTATGAGGTTTAGAAGTTTGATTGTCACCTGCTTTCTTTAAGCTTCAATATTACCAGGATGCTTGGTGGCCTTTTCCTTACAAAAAAGTAATTAGTTGCTCGTGTTCAGCATTCAGATTACTTTAGAAGTCTGAATATGATATATAAATATATCATAATGTGATAGAAACAATCTTAAATGTATATGCTACTTCAAATATCACATTTCAAAAATGAATTTCAGCATACTTATTTAGATTAATATCCTCCAAAAAAAAGGAACATTTTGCATAATTTAGCAAGGGTAGTATAACTGCATCAAAAATAGTTTTTTGAATACTGTGAATGAAGGAGCCACAAAAAAGGGCATGCAAAGTGGCATCTTGTAGTTCTACTTACCCAGAATCAGATCTAAATTCTCTGCAGCAAGTAGGAGACTCAGAGAAATGCCATCTTTAATTATAAACTTTATTTGTCAATACAATTCACAGTTTATACATGGTGCTTTCCACCACAGGAACTTTCAGAACAGTTGTTGAGGAAATGGATGTAGCCTTCTTTCTAAAAGAGCCTGACTTCCTAAAATTTTGGTTAGAATTTTTTTTTTTAGGTTTATAAAAGTACCTTCAATGAGTTTACCATTTTAGCTTAAATGTACATTTTGGAAAATAAATGTCTATTAGTTTGTTTTTGAATATCCTGGGTTTATCTTTCAAGACCCTAATCTGAATGTCACTTGTTCAGATATGTCCACCCCCCTCTCAAAAAAAAAGTAAATAAATTTTGTAATTATATACTGGGAAATCATTTTCTTTCTGCATTTGAAAAATTATATATACAATGTACAATGGATCTGAGTATGAAAATAAAGGAAAGGGTAGTCATTTAGTTAACATTGTAAATTTTTCTGAATTTTCCTTTAATCTTGGAAATATCCAAAGAATTACAGGTTATAAAATTAAAGCCAAAAGGATTATCAGCCTTTCTATTTAAAAAATAACTCTCAAGATTTAAATTGTGCTATAACAGCGTTTTCTCTAATGCCAGAGACAAATTACGCCGGCAATCTGCATTTTTCCATGTGCAAAGTCACAGTGATCCCAGTTGCCAGTTCTGCTCTCACACCCAGTCACAACTCCAAGGGACCCACAGAAGGCAGGACCGTGCCCTCCCTCTCACTGGGCATCAACTCCCCTTGTATGGCGAAAGGCCTCAAGGAAAGAAAATGATATAAGCCTTTCAAATATCAAAAAGCAAAAAGAAGCTGGCAGTAAAATGTTTATTAGCAAATACGTGTAACACATTGCTTTACTTCCTTTTCATGAGAATGAATTTGCACCAACTGTTCAAATCACTGCTAGTAATACCCATCGTTAACAGTTTTCTTCGGTCAGAGCATAATGATATATACATATACAAGTGTATATATGCATATATACATATATACATATATATATATATATATACTTTCTTCTGCCTTTAAAATGTATGGTTATTAATAAATGATAAATTCCAAATATTCCAAATGCTGCCAGGGAAAAAGGGACTGTTTAGGAGCAGCCAATGTTACCAGACTGGTAATAATTACACTGTATATATGTACCATTGGTACCTGAGTCAAATAAATACTCAGAGGGGCCATCTTTGCACCTCCTTTCTCTGCAGTGCCTTTAATGCTAGAGTTTCTGTGTTGCTTCAATGTCCTTCTAATTTGGCATCTATTTTTTCTTCGGGCATCATCACTTCAGTCATTTTACACACTGTTTCCAGCAAGGTATGGTATTCAAACGGGAGTACTGGGGTAAAAGACTGTAGAGGTCAGCCTAGGAGTGGGGGGGAGGAGCAGGAAAGGAGAAACCATACATTAGCTAGAGAGGTTCTGTTTCTTCAGAAGATAAGGCACTGACAGATATTTCTTAGGTAAAAGGCTGCATAAGAATTTCTTGCCATTTACAAAAAGAAATGTTGTCATCCATAAATGGTCCGTATCTAGGCTCAGTTAGGTAGACCCTGAAAAGTTAAGGACTGATCCTTCAAAGCTACATTATAACCAAAAACAATTATAATCCATTCTGAGGCCTTATGGCATATTAGGGGAAAGGGGAGGAAAACAGTCTGGGCACAAAAAGGCATCAGACATTGCTTGTCCTTCCACTCATCAAAGAAAGTGGACCATTATATAAGCATCATCGGAAAGTGCTGGCTCAGCATTCCCAGGTCTCTGGATGGCACGTGACCGTGATGGGTGTATCTGTTTGCTTCCCCTTGTGAGCTCATGCACAATTTTTAAAATGCTACCAGCAACAGTCATAAAGAGCGTATAGCAGTCCTCACCTATGGCTATGCCTACGGCTCCTCCAAAATTGGGCTATTTAATGTTCTCAATAACAGCAATCTCTTCGCCTGCACAGTGTGGCGTCAAACCGTTCAGATAGATGCTTTCAGTCTTCAGTAAGGGAGGCAAGACGTCCCTCTCGCTGGTCAGGTGGTTTACGGACAGGGTCCTCCTGCAAGGAGTCAGCTCCTGGTTGTGGTTCCCGGCCAGTTCTGCGGAGAGCTTCCGCTTAATGGAAGTGGCTCGCTGGAACTTGTCGTAAATCTCCACGCTGAGCCGCCTCCTGGTTTCTTTGAATTCAGCTGTGACATTGGCTGTCCACTCGGCAGCGTGTGCTCTGAACTCCCCCACCTGGAGCACAAGGACCAGCAAGAGAGAAGTTAATTATGAACTTAAATTCTGTGCACCACATTCTATTTCAGAGGCACTAGATGTATTTGTTTTCTGTTTGTTTTGGCACCAGGGATCCAACCCAGGGATGCTTAAGCACTGAGCCATAACTCCAACCCTTTTTCATTTTTTTTAAATTTTGAGACAGGGTCTCTATAAATTGCTGAGACTGCCTTGGAACTTGTGATCCCCCTGCCTCAGCCTCACCAGTCACTGAGATTACAGGAGTGCACCACTGTGCCTAGCCAATCTCTAAATGTTTTTAAAAACTTCTGGGATGCTTATATTTTTTCAATATGTGTGTAACTTGACAAAGTATTTAGGTGTAGAAAATGCAGTGAGACATAACAGAAGTAGCAAAGCAGAGGAAAAGAATCTGGAATATGAACCCTTGTGACCTGAGTGGGTTAGCAGCAATGCTGCTTTTCTCAGGATGTAAACTCAGGTTATAGAGTTCAGAAATAGTTGCAATCTTGTTGGTCTTTTAGGAATTCTCTAATTCATAAATAAGCAATACAATTTGTTTTTCTTCTTTCAGGAAAAGCAAAGAAATGAAAACTGGGAAGTCTATTGGAGGCTGGCTTGGGGAACAGTGAAGCCCAAGGCATAGTTTCTGAATCAATTTTCGCAAAATTAGTGAAGTGATTCAACTTGTCCAAAATGACATTCCTTCAGTTACAGAACAGGCATCTTCACTGTACATACCAAACACAATGTCTGAGATAATGTGCTCCACAGACTGCAAAATGCTGTGTATTTAGTGTTATGTAGTTAGTTCTCTTTTGAGGATTACAGAGATATGTCAAGTCCCAAGCACATGCCTACCAAAGTATCTGCTGCATGACCCTGAGCTACTTAGAGGTCTGTGAAAATTATGCCTGCACTTTTGTGTATCAACACAGCAAGCAGATCAATATTATGAAAACTTTATAATTCCCTTAATAAACCAGAATTTAATCATTGTGACTATCTCCTAGGTTAATCTCCTAATATGGGTGCATGCCTCCATATCCCTCTAGCACTCCTGTTTCTTCCAGTTTGAGGAGACCCCTGAACTCTGAATTTCTGTTATTGGCTCTCTCAGGCCTGACAAGTAAATAATAGTTATTTTTATTTTGTTTTTCAGCTCTGTAGACTTGTGTTAAGCTTTGATATGGGAAATATAATCGATGATTTCTCAACTTTTATGCTAATCTGGATGATGAAGGGGACTAGATCTATAAATATATTATAACATAATACATACATACACTTGGATAGCCATAGATGTGTGTGTGTGTGTGTGTACATATACTGAAGCAGAATGGAAATTTCAAATATCCTTGGAGGATGTCACATGCCAACTCCATAATTACACATATATGTTTTTAATGATGTGTTTTTTGTTTTAAAAGGGTTTACATCAATTTCCTACCTGTATTATCCTAATAAGAATTATTTGCTTATTATCTGGATCTGTCTCAGAGAAAAGAATAGGTGGAAAAATGAGACCTCTGTGGCAGGAAGAAGCATCTCCTAACCACTGAGGTGATTTGGAGGGAAACCACAGGGGAAGAGGTGATGAATTTCCAGCAATTTAACCTGGAGATACTTACTGTTCCCATCAATTATTCAGTCCAACTATACTAAGGTACTCAAATAATTAAATATTTAAGCCTCTTTTTGGGGGACTCAGGTTAGGGAAGCAGGTTGATACCTGTCAGTGTTAACAAACTCCAAATCACTCAGATTTGGATCCTTACAAAGTCCATACACACTTATAAATAAACTTCCTACAACTTATATTATTTTTGTTATTTATTTATTTATGATCCCGAGGAATGAACCCAGAATGTACTCTACATACCAAGCCTTATTTATTTTATTGTATTTTTTGAAACAAGGTCTCACTAAGTTCACAAGGCTGACATTGAGCTTGGGATCCTCCTGCTTCAGCTTCCAGGATTCTTGGAATTACAGGGAGGAGCCACTGCACCCAGCCCATTTTTCTATTTCCTACCTCCTCTCTTTCTGTTTCAACTAAGAGTCCTTGAGAACTAAGAGTTCATGAGATCAAAATCATTGGTATGTCTAAAGCATCTAGTGATTAACTGTACTTGTACACTATCTGTAAGGTTTTGAAATAACAATTTTAACATAAAAATTAAGAGATTCTGTTGTTTTTAGATTAGTTTCAACTTAATTTTGAGTAGTTAAAATTGCAGCATAACGATTATACTAAAGAAAAAAATACTGATTAAGATGGTCTGGAATGAATGTTAATTTCTAACATGCTACTTAATTCTCCTATGTTGTATTATAAGCCAATAATGCTGAGCAGTATAAAACTTCAGGTTTATAATAAAACAATAATTATTGATGAAAAATTTAAAAATTCCATCTGACTTCTATTCCTACTTTACCAGTGACTTTGTAAAAAAGGAATCAATTTCATCTATTTCAGAATTCATACTGTTCGAAATGTAAAATGTAAAAGGAACAGGTACTAATATAGTGCTTTCTATGATGAGCTTTTCCTAGTAGGAAGGTTAACGTAATAAAAGAAAAAATAATCTTACATACAGTTTTTAAGTAAGTGTCTGTGAATCACACAATATTAATTTTATTTCTATATACAAGTGGTTAACCAAAAATAAGCACTTTCCCATAGTATATCTATTTGCATATAGTCTTGGAGCACTGTTTGAACTGATGGACCTAAATATTTGGTTCCCCGGCTCTTACTTCATAACCAAGCTTTTAAGAGAAGAAAAGAACACTTCTAGAACATACTTCCCCTTTCTTTTTCTTTTTTTTTTTTTTTAAGAGAGAAGGACAGTGAGAGGGGGAGAGAGAGAGAGAGAGAAAGACACAGAATCAATTTTCATTGAGCTTTCACGTGGTTTTCGCTGCTCTGACACTTAGTTGTGTACATGGGTTCTGGGGTTTGAACCCGTGTACTTGCACATGCTGGGCATTTATTTGCTAATTTTCTATCTTCTCTAAGTAGAATATAAGTTCTATGCATATCATTAGCATCTGGTAGCTGGTATGTAGCAGACTTCCAATAAATATGGGTTAAATGAATAAACATCACTGAAAATACATGTACTCTGCAGTATCATACTTCATTGGTAATAATTAGCAGTTACATAGCACACATGTATCAATGGTTCTATTATCACTAATATTTTTGCAAAACATGGTCTTAAACACATTGTTTTGCAAATGGATTTTTTCCCTCAGCCAATTTTAGTCCTCTTTCCATGTGAGAACTGATTTTTCTACCTTATAGTCTATATTAATTGCCTAGCATTTCCCAGGATGGTGGATATGTATAATTTAATCACTCCCCTATTAATGGACATCTGGATGTATTGTGCACACTTGTGTGTGTGTGTGTGTGTGTGTTGCACTGGTGCACACAAGTAATTGGAAATAACACTTCTGTGAATATTTTTGGACCTATATCTTTTATAATTCATACTAATTATTACTACAATTGAAAACACTGGGTCAAAAGACAGGAATATTTTGCAGGTACTGAAATTTCTGTTTGATTTAACTTATCGGGCAATATAACATACTGGAGGTAGACCTCCACATTTGAATCTTAGTTCTACCACATATGCACTGTGTGTCTGTGTTTTTAACCTCTCTAGCCTC
>PVKS010025708.1:0-29527 GCA_004027875.1 Aplodontia rufa | reverse complement strand
TAGTCCATGATACTCTCCATTTCTGTAGGAAACCTCTTGACTCTTTTGATTGTTTCCTTGGCAGTACAAAAGCTTTTTAGCTTTATGGCATCCCATTCACTGATTTTTGACTTTACTTCCTTCACTTTTGGAGACCTGTTGAGAAAGTCTTTGCCTACTCCCAAATGTTGAAGTGTTGGACCAATTTTGTCTTCTATCATTTGCAACTTAGCTGGTTTGATACCAAGCTCCTTGATCCATTTTGATTTGATTCTTGTGCAAGGAGAAAGATATGGGTCTAATTTCAACTTTCTGCAGGTGGAAGACCAGTTTGTCCAGCACCATTTGTTGAAGAGGCTGTCACTTCTCCATGTAATATTTTGTCCCCTTTTGTCAAAAATCAGATGTTTAAAGATTTGAGGTTTTGTTTCGGGGTCTTCTATTCTATTCCATTGGTCTTCTTCCCTGTCTTGATACCAGTACCATGCTGTCTTTGTTACTATGGCTCTATAGTATAGGGCAAATTCTTAAAAGTTCTTTTTTAAATTTTTTTTATTTTTTCCAACGAAACAATATATTTATATTCTAAAAATTAGATTTACCGCCTAGAGCCCCATTAATTACCCACCCTTCTCCCCCGCCTTCTTCCCAGTACTTCTTGATGAATGCCTTAGGTTGTATGTCACTACAGCTTTTCAGGGTTTAATACATGAGAGTTGACCTCCTTTCACACTGGCCAGGGTCTAGCTCCAGCCTCCACAGATGAGTGAGGACGTTCAACCCTTGGTTCTCTGGGTTATGCTGGTTTCACTCAGCATAATTTCTTCCATAGCCATCCATTTACCTTCAAAGGCTGCTATATCATTGTTTCTAATTGCTGAGTAGAACTCCAAGGTATATATGTACTACAGTTTTTGGATCCATTCATCCAGTGAGGGGCATCTGGGTTGTTTCCATAATTTAGCTGTTGTAAATTGAGCTGCTATGAACATCGATATTGCTGTGTCACTGTAATGTGCTGATTTTAAATCCCCTGGAAAAATACCCAGGAGAAGAATAGCAGGATCATATGGTGGGCTCATCCCTAGTTTTTTGAGGATTCTCCACACTGCTTTCCAGAGGGGCTGTACCAGTCTGCAGCTCCACCAACAGTGTGCTAGTGTGCCTATCTCTCCACAGCCCCTCCAGCATCTATTATTGTTCATTTTCTGCATTTTTGCCAATTTGACTGGCGTGAGGTGAAATCTTAGTTTTCATTCGCATTTCTCTGATGACTAGTGATTTAGAGCCCTTTCTCATGTATTCATTGGTTTGATCGATGTCCTCCTTTGAGAAGAGCACTGCTTGTTTAAGGCCATGCTGAAAAGATAACCACAGTGACTCCAAGGCAAAGCCACCCTGCTGTACCAACGTTCTGCTTTCTTGGAGGAAGAGGCATTTCCTCCACCTGTCAGCTCAGCCCTGCCCACCCTTGTTCTGACGCCCGGCCAGGCCAGCAGCATCTTAGAGGATAGCTCAGGAAGTAGCTCGAGGGAGATTCCCTTCACAACTAGCGCGCAGGCTATTGATGTGACTGAATCGCTGATGAGTCGGACAGACAGAGGCTCACTGACAATGTCTAGGAACCTGGTGAGAGTCTGGATCCGTGGCTGACATTATCTGGCACAGTCAGATTGTTGCTCATCCACACCAAGACTCCATTTCCTCCTCAATAAAAGATCATTAGCTTATCTGCAGCTACAATGTGCCAGATAAAAGACTGTATTTTCAAGGTACAGTTGTAATTAGGGGTGGGCAATGAGATATCAGACATGCTGAATGAACCTTATGGAAAAGCTCAGAAGACGCCAACTCGGGGCTGGGGATGCAGCTGAATAGTAGTAGAGTGCTTGCTCTGGCCCTCAGTTCAAACCCCAACAGAGAAAAAAAAAAAGCCACCGAAGTGGAACACATGCCCTTCTCTCTCCCTCCCTCCCTCCCGTCTTCTTGACTGGAGCGTGATCGTGATGGCTAGAGCAGAAGTAGCCATTCTGGGTCAAGAGGATTCCTCAAGGTTAAAAACAATTTTCTGAAGCTGGCAGAACAGAGAGAAGGACCTGGGTCCTGATATCCACAGAGCATAATTTCTACTAGCCCAGCTTATCTCTTATTTTTTGGTGAGAAAAATATATACCTTTTTTGGCTGAAGCACACTCAGTTTGAGTTCCCCTAAGAATACTATTTCTCAGGTGTTACCAAAAATTGGAAGAAATTTGAGTTTGTTTACAGTTAATGAGTTTAAAATTTTTTATACAGTATCTTATTTCAAGGGTTATGTTCATTTCATCTAATGTGTGAAAATAAATGCATTAAGAGGTCTCCTATTGTGTTAGACTGGGCTGATGTTACTTCTCTGATTTGTGGACTCTTTTATATGTCTTTCTCACACTAATTCCTCCATATTCTTTAAAGTATATCTAAGGTATCAGCTCTTAGAAGGGTTGCTTTCTTTAAAAAAAAAAATCTACCTTTATGCCTATAGTAAAGTTGGCTGTGAAATGATTTTTCATGCTATTTCACACCTATGAGGAATGGTTCCAAAGTCAATCTTTTTTCCTTTGCTGCAATAAATGTCCAAAAGAGAACATCCCTCTGTGTTTCTGGTCCAAAGCAACAATCCTATAGTTAGTACATCAAAGTCTTACTGCTGAAAGTGTAGGAAATTAATTCTGATCTGGACAGACTAGTGAAAACATTGCTGTTCTGGGTTAGAGTCCTAACATGATGAAATGGAACTCCCATCCAGTATTCTTCAAGGGCACATAATTCATTTTTCCTAGGTGAGTATAATATCCCAGGCAGGCCTTTAACTGAGCGTTGACTATTTCCAGCGTGGTTCTGGGTTCTTGTTTTTCAGTTATTTTCTTTTATCTTTTGGATTCTAAAATGTGTACCATGTGGTATATTACTCAGGCCCTATTTTAAGCACGTATGCATCATTGTGACCAAAATATACAACAAGAATAACTTAAAGAAGGGAAAGTTTATTTGGGACTCATGCTTTCAGAGTTCTTGGTCCCTACAGGGTGACTCCAATGCTATGGGCCCCAGTGAGGCCCCCATCGTAGGGAAAAGGCCCAGTGGAGGAGAGCTGCTCAGCTCTGGTGGGGTCAGGGAGCAGCGAGGTCGAGAGGAGACCTCAGGACAGATGCAGGGACCTCCTCCAGCCATAGCCCTCCTGCCTTTTGCACTGTCAGTCATTCAAACGAGGATGAAGACGGACTGATTAGGTCCCAGATCTTAATTCAATCATTCCACCTCTGACCATTCCTACAGGGGGACACCTCATGCCCAAACTGTAACGGGCCCCATTTGATTTCTTTAAAGAATGAATCTCACTGAGCACTTTTAACAGAGGTGCTTCTAAAGAGCAAAGTGTGACCCTCTATTTCCGCTACCCTGGGCCTTGCGCATGTGGCTGCTGGGGCTTTGTCTTCTGCCTCTCGTTTGCAGAAGCTGCCAGGTTTCACCCTGTGCCTCCCGATGTGTTTCAGTGGTTCGGGTGAAACCAGCAGCATTTGCTTTAAAGTGCTCCGTGCCAGGATTTGTTTGCTGAGACTGATGTGTTTCGTTGCTAATTCAACAATGCCGTGACGGCAGAGCCGGAGCCTCTGCTGTGTCCTTGGGTACTGTGGCACTCTGCCTGGAAGTACCTGGGAGTCACTGTTTCCATAGGACACACAATGCTGAGTGGAAAAGGTCATGGAGGCGCACCCTGTCCGTGTGGTCTGAGGGCCTCAGAGAACAGCTCCTCGCAGGAGAGGGAAAGCGCCAGCCTCCTCTCTTCTTTGCAAGCTTCTCATTATGAAGCATGAACAGTCACCAGCCCTGGGAGAGAGTGTCATGTTTGCTACATTCCTTGCCAAATCTCTCACGCTGGGGCCTTAAGACAAACTTAATACAGCTTTTCTTTAGCTGGGCAGAGCAAGTAGTACTTACTGGTTCAGGGTTAGCTGTCAGGGTAGAGGTGGATGAGTGGGTGGATGGTTTAATGGTAGGTTATTTTTTTTTTTATTGGATAAACCCAGCTTTTCCTCTACCTGGTACTGACACAAATAAATGCATATTTTAAGATAAAACAATTCTTCAAGCTTCAGCAATCATAGTCATTTGCAAATCCAGAGTTTGATAAACCTGGACTACTTAAGATAATATTGTTATTATTGAATAGTCAAGAGCAGTTTGTCCAGCTGGGCGTGGTGGTGCATGCCTGCAATCCATGTGCCTGAGGAGGCTGAGGAAGGAGGATCATTAGTCAGAGGCCAGCCTCAGCAATTTAGCAAGACCTTCAGCAACTTAACTTAGTGAAACTCTGTCTCAAAATAAAAATGATTGGGAATGTAGGTCACTGTTAAAGCTCTCCTGGGTTCAATCCCCAGGAGGAAAAAAAAAAAAAGGAAAAAGGAGAGAGAGAAAGCACGCAGGTTGTCCAGATTTAGGCCTCACTAGAGCTCCTACCTGTATCTCTTACCATATTTTCCCTATTTGCCTTAACCTAAAGGGGATAGAGAGCCATGAGTGGGTTCTGGTAACTAAGAATTTTCTCCTGTGGTACACATATTTTATATAGACAGCCATTGCCTTATATACAGTTTTTAAAATGTTTCCTATTGCTGACATTTATACTTACCATTTGCCCTGTGGAAAGGTTTTGTTTTTCTGTAATCACTTTCTCATTTTTAATTCATTCAGTAAGCGAACTTCCATAAAGCCTGCCCTGCGCTGGGTTTGTTTTGGTTTCGGGTTCCTCTGATTTATCAAGGTCATTCTGGATGCTAATCAGGATCTAACTTCCTTGAGGATGTGAAGGCTTGTGATTAACAGCCTGCGGGTCACTCTGCTTCCCAGCACACAGTTCTTGCAGGATGGACGCTCAGAAATAAATCCAATTTGCTTTACGGCGAGACTCCAGTCCTGTCCCTAATGCTGTCCAAGTTAGTTACCACACCTCCTGCCCTGGTGCCATATCCAGCCGCACTTTTCACAAGGGTGAAAATCCCTGTGCAGCAGTTTGGAATCCTCTTGGAGCAATTTGGAATGTTCTCTTTCATTTCTCGTAAGGAGTTAGAAAATTCAGCCTACGCTTTATAAAAGTGCCACCCCATTAAACACACCAGCTCTAGTTCTATTCTCTATTCTTACAAAGAGTTTCTTTGTTATATCGGAGACCAGATCCTTTGGTGGATTCCAGGTTTGGGGGCTCTAGGAATAGGCATGACTGGAGAAGAGCTTGTGGGTTTAAGCAGCTGTGATCTTGAATTTTCACAGCTGTGAAGGCACCAGACCAGAGGATTGCAACATGGGATCCAGAATAAGTGGCTGAAGATCCGGATATGGGGGAAGCACTAACCTTACACAAATGGCAAACTTGTTTGAACAAAATGCAAAATGTTTCCAGTACTCTCTAAAATCTCCTTAATTACTCCATAACTTGTTAACATCTTCACCTGTAAGGGCGATAGTTATACCCCCATCGATGAATCTCAGCACTAAATTTATTCCTGTTCTGAACACTATATTTTATTCCTATTTAATTTCAGTTTTTTAAAATTTTTTATCTTGAAAACAAAAAACTCCAAGCTTACAGAAAAGTGGAAAGAACAGCAAAATCAGCTGGAAGTGTCCTCCACCTAAGATTCTGCAGGCATTTCTCCTTCCACAATGTGCTTGCCTTCGATGCGCTGATGGACGGGTAGGTAAGGAGGGAGGTAGATGGATCGATGTAGGTAGATACAGATGGATTTGTGTGTGCACCAAAATTGAACTCTTCAAATAGAGGATAAATATTCCAGTACAATAGTATTTTACTTGAAATTCTTTGCAAATAAATATTGTATTTGTTTTAGAAACCTATACTACCACGTGACAGTAGATGATTCCACACTGAAAATAACTTTTGAGGAGAGATTTTTACCCACACTCTTCATTCTTACTTCGCAATAAGAAAACCAAAATAACTAGCAATGAGAATTATAAGTCTTCCTTTATATGTCAATAGACATTAACTTTTACTCATGTAATAAATCTAATTACATTTAAATATATAAAAATTGTAAAAGTATTTTTGTTTAAAATTCCACACCTAGAAAACATTTCAATAGAGAAAAGCAAAATCTATGAACAGGAAATTTACAGAAAAGATAACCCAAAAGAACACAAAAAATAAAGAGGTAGAAAATGCAAATTAAATAAGCTATTATTCTATAGCTATTATATTGGCAAAAATGTAACAAATAGATGCAACGCATCCCTGCCATAGGCACAGGATGGCTGGGTATAAAAGCTGTTGGTGGCTATGAGGCATCACATCCGAATCAGAAAGAGCTAAGAAATCACATTTGTCCCTTGTGAATCTGTATTTAGAAAAATTTTAAACGAATACTTTCGGAAGAACAATCAAAGAGATTTTAGGTAGAGCCCAGGCAGAAGGCTGGGCTGACACCGATGGATCATGGCAGACAGAATTGTCACTGCTGGCCTTCTGCGTTCAGTTTTACCATCACAACTTCAACCTGCACAGAGTCAACCATCCACTGAATGAAAATATTCAAAGACAGGTGCTGGAGCGGTGGCTCAGCAGTACGGCGCTTGCCTGGCATGCCCTAGGACAAGGGTTCGAAACCCAGCACAATGTACACAGCGAAGTGTTGGAGCAACAAAAGTCACATTAAAAACTAAAGTAAAAATTGATTCTCTCTTTCTCTTCTCTGACTGTTCCTCTCTCTTAAAATTTTTTTTTAAATATTCAAAAACAAAACTCATGACTGCACTGTGTAGAGACATTTTCCCTCTTGTTATTTCCTAAACAATACAGTATAACATCTGTTCACATAGCATTTACTTCATATTATGTATTATAAGTAATCTAGAGATAATTTAAAATAAAGGGGAGGGGCTGGAGCGGTGGCTCAGTGGTTACCATGCTTGCCTGGCACGCGCAAGTACGAGAGTTCAAACCCCAGCACCATGTATGCAACAAAGTCTCAGCAATGAAGGCCACATGAAAAACTAAATAAAATTGCTTCTCTCTTTCTCTCTCTCACTGTCCCTCTCTCTTTAAAAAAATAATCAGGGGGGACATGCATAAGTTACATGCAAACGCTACCCCATGTTATGTAAGGAACTTGAGCACTGGGAAGTCTGAGTATCCTGTGGTGTGGTTCCTGGAACCAATTTCCTGTGGATCCCAGGGGACAAAGATCTTTTAATGGTCAGCAAACTCGAAGGGAAAGCATTAGTCTTGGTTTCTACCAGTTCCTAGCAGCTTGGGCAGTTTCCATTTCTCTGCTTTGGAGGAGGAGATGTGGAGGGTATAGTGGACCCAGGAGATACAAGAAAAGGAAGAAGACTTTCAGAATTCCAAAGATTCTCACACCTACCCAAGAGATCAAGTGTGTGAGTAGAATAAAGACTTTTCAGATATCCAATGAAAAAAAAAAAGCCACCCTAAACCACAGAATGACCTCATAGTGTTTCTTGACATCTTTTGGTAATGTGCCAACATTTGAACAAATCACTTCAGTGTTTCTGAAGTGAAAATCACGGAGCAAATATAAATAGATGATATTGAAAAAAAAGAGTTAAAACAGACTTCACACCACTGAGTCACTCAGCACCTATTCCTACTGTATTGTAAGTCCTCACTCAAAATGTTTAAAATGTTTTAAGAAAGCCAGGCATGGTGACAAGGGCGTGGGCCTGTAGTCTCAACTACTCAGGAGGCTGAGTCAGGGGGATCATTTGAGTCTAGGAGTTGGAGACCAGTGTGAACCCAGAGTCCATAGAGTCCCCCATCACAAAAAGAAAAAGAAAGGAAACAGGAAAAGAGAGTATTCAGGCAGTGAGAATATTCTAAGCGTGGAAGACAAATAAGACATGGACCATATTGGCTTTCAGGCAGTTGACAGAGCAGTCTGGGAGTCAGATTGAAAAAAAAAAAAAAAAAGTCCTGCTAATCAGTCAATGAGGCATGACAAGCACTGTAATGGGAGAGTTAGATACCCCAGGTACAGCAGAAGCACAAAGGTGGCTGCCCGAACCCCACCTGGGAGTGCCCCTGACAAGGTGGTCTGTTTGAGCAAGGTGTCAAAGGATGAAGAAAGAGGCAATTTGGAATGGAGGTAAAAGGTGCTGGGGTGGGGTTGGATAGAGAACCCTTCAGGTGGCAAAAACATCTGGAAGGCAAGGAAGCATGAAACAGGATGTAATTCAAGATTCTGAAACTCTAGAAGTGGAGAGTGGACGAGGAGGCTGAAGGTGAAGGTAGGGGCACTTTCAGGAACAGCAAACTCAATAACTTAAGGGCGGTGAACTGCTGAGAGAAAAGGTAGGCAGGCTTCAGAAGAGATGGGGCAGAGCGGACTCTATCAAGCAGGAAGCATTCACTCTCTGCTCTTTCTTTCAGTGGATCTGCAGGTCCTGAGCTGGCTCAGACCTGCCAAATGTGAATCTGGTTGAACCTGCCAATTACGAAGAGAGATAGGATGCCCAGATCTGCACCCACAGGGTTCTTACGCATGCTAAGGTCTGGGAATTACCACAGAAGGCAGGAATGTTAACTTGGGCAGGGAAACAAAATACTTAACAAATATAAATCAATGACTACTAGCAAACAAAGCATCCATATTTACAAGTCCAGAGTGTTAGCACACTCTTTCAAATAGATTACTAGGGACAAAAATAAATGGGACAGTGTCTTGGAAATATATGAAATAGAACGTGACTGGTAACAGTGTTTAAAGAGAAGAAAAGACTGGGTATTTTGCAGAGTTTTCAATTAGTACTGGCATTAATCATGGGAGATACCCTGGGGAGGTGAAATTTTAAGGAATTATGGAATATGATATGTCTTGCTGAGAGAGTAAAACTATTCCTGCCTAGGAGATAATGTTTAAAGTCAAAGTATATTTTTTTCCTTTGCTCAGGATTTTTTAAGTATTTAAAATTATGAATAGATTATAATTGAGTTAAAGAATCTTTTTTTCCAGCAGAAGCATAGGAATGTTTAAAAATTATATTTTAAATTGTATAATACGTTAAAATAATAAGATAAGCAGTCCATAAATAAATGTATATTTTTAAACCTTATTGCGATATACTATGTGATTGGTTTATTATTTTGACCATATATAACAATTCTTAGGGCTTTGTTTCAGTCAAGTGGCTACAACATTATCATTTGAAAACAGAAAAAGCACAATTGCTCCTATTTACCCATCTTCTTCACACCCATTCTACACCTGGAAGGTAGAAACTGTTTTTACAATGGTTCCAATTAGTGTCTCTCCAGTGATTTGCATATTATTAACCTGGATAGACACCAATAGGGCTTCACTTCCTGGATCTCACATGTAGCCTCACTCATGTCTCAAAAGTTTCTCTGGAAAGCCAAAAAATCAGGGTGCTTGTATTATTGGTGAAATATTTAGAAAGATAACAGATCCCTCCTCAAAAAAAAAAAAATGATGAGTTTGATGAAAAGAATTTAGCAAGCTGTGTCCCGCTGCACATGATCAGCCATGCTTGCTGTCTAAGTCTGTCTGTTGGTTGTTGCTATGGCTACAAAAAGCCAGTGGAACCCAATAAGCTGTCTGCAGCAGGCTGAGAGGACCAGCCATTTTACTTATGGAAAACAGGGTGGCATATTCTGCTGAGCTCTACCCTGGAAGAAGCGTTTCTAAAAAATCTATCTGGAGAAAAAGAAACAATGGGTATGCTAGCATACGATTATAATAGCCATGCATGCCCGCAAGCTGCCCTTTCACAGGCTGTTGATGGTTGCTGCAATTAACTGATTGGAGAAAGTGGAATGCAGAGTGATAATGCTGCATATCTGCTATCAGGCAGCAGGAAAGGGTTTTGTCTTGGGAAGGCAAGCCTTGCTGCAATATTATCTCAGCAGTTCCCTAGCTGCTTATCCGGGAAACTAGTGATCCAAAAGGAGGGTGTTGCCCTCTGCTAACACAGGTCCTGTGCGTGGCTGTTGCATATGAGCAGCAGGTCTGAAAAAGCAGGTGTGTGCTCCGATGGGCACTGGACTGTAACGCAGGCGCACGCTCTCGGGTTTACCTGCTTCCTGTTAACAGATTGTTGACTCACAGAGCATCTGCTTGCACGCTGAGGCTGAGGAGGAGAAGGGGGTTCCAGGCATCCCTCTTGACTGACAGAGGTAAGCCTTTTTTTTTTTTATTTTTAAACCACTTTTGAAAGCACAGCATAAAAATAACTTGGAGCGAAACTTACGGAAAGATTTACATTGATTGCATGATCTGAATTTATCTAGGAAACACACACACACATACATACACATATACATACTCCCACAAAAATAGTGTCAGAGAATTAGAGAATGTGTGTGATTAAAAAAATATACCTCTAAAGGTCTATTTTAGACCTTTGTGTCTAAAATAAATATTTACTGCTTTTAACAAACTATGATGACTTGTCAGTCCAGTTTTCATAGCCAACTACCTTTCTCTCCTCTTAACAATGGATTCTTTTATGACCTACGCTTTGACATACTTACAGAACACACAGAAAATCAGCAGCATGTAAATTGTGAAGCATTTATTTTTTAAGCCTTGTAACTGATTTGTGTAACTCTTAACACACCTGTGTATACCTTTAAATTAAGGGATTCTGTTCCCTATGTAGGTCATAGGAGCCAATGGCTTTTGTGCTTGCTTATTCTGGATGGAGTGCGGGGTGCGCTGTTTGGTTTTGTCTGGGGTAGCTGTAGAGCACAGTGTAGGTATTGGAAGCTGCTCACACCTCCTTTCTGAGTATCCTGCACGCCAGGCTGGCTGGAGCACAACACCCGCATTGTGCTCCCCCGACTCAGAATCCAAGGGAAGAAAGGAAGTGGAGTCTCTGCATTGAGCTCAAGCACAGCTGTAGCATGTGGCGGTAAAACTTCTTCTATTGCACAATTTTTCCTCACAAGCAGATAGATTGCAGGGGAGAGTGAACCAAAAACACCACGCACCTCGTACAAATGCACACCAATAATTGTAACAGATGTTTGCAGTCAGTTGCTCCGTGATAGTAGCACAGACTTTGAACTGCGCTAGGGATTGCCCCTTAGTGAGTATTTCTTTGATATATAGTTTCTTAGGAACAAAGCTGTTACTGTGGATTGGAATTGGTTAGTCAAATCAAAATTCCTGGTGAGGAAATGACCATGTAATGATTACATTCTGTCTCTCAACATTTCAGATTTACCTGAGTCAATTCTGTTGTTGGTCTTCGGAAAGTGTCAGTTAGTTTATAATGCTCTTGAAAATATTTAAGGAAAAATACTTATTCGAAAACTTTGGATAAAATATTTTGTCTACTAAAGGTGGAATTTACCATGGAATTTAGAAATAACTGAAATTACTTCAGAGAAATAAATTTTATTTGCCACTTTCTTTTCTCCCAAAATATAGATGGCATGAGGGGTCTCCTTATAAATTGCAGTACATTTTTATTGATATCCGTAGCATAAATCACTTGTTGTACAGAGAGAGCAACTGTTAAAAAAAAAAAAAAAACTCCTTCAGATATGAGATCTATAAAGCTTAAGGAGAATGTTTTCCCAAACTTTTATCCTAAAGGTCACCAATAATCAAGATGTAAAGATGCAAACTATGAGTCTCAGTGCATAAAATAATGGCCACGTGTTAATTAGAACGCACAGGAGTGCGTACATTCTCCATATGGGATGAGTCGGTGAGGTGACAGCATCGTATTTCACTTGTGTTTATCCTTAAGAGGAAAACTAAACCAACAGACTTAGCTTTAATAAAAATCTATGAATATAAGTGTTAGCCAAGTAAATTGAAGGGTAGAAAAAAATCTCTTTCCAACTGAATTCCCTTTGAATCTACCAGAGAATTGAGATTTAACAGAGAAATGACCTGGCGCAAGGAAAGGATTTCGTATTGGTTTTTCTTGGGGGAACTTTTGGAAGAATAAGGTGTGGAAATACCCAAGGCACACCTAAGGACTGTCACTGCTGCCAGTGGCTCCATGTGGGACAATAGCGGCACTGGAAGACAGACACACAAACTTCATACCTGGGCTATTTCTTTCCTGCCTTACTAACCCTTTAAGGAGATAGCTCTGAAAAATGAGCATTCCAAGCCAGTTCTGCCCAGTCATTAATTTAACAATTTTGACAACCAAATGCATAATCTTCATCTGTAAGACTTTGCCCCTTGGTTTTTGTCTATTTTTGGACACTTGTTTTCTGCCACTTTCCAACTCTCCTGCTGGCATTATCAAATGTTTTGTGATTTCCAGAATACACTCTATGACATGCTTCCAAATGCTACACCCTCTTACAGACCTGCCCTTCATGGACTTTCCTTCGTCGTAAGCTGCCTTTCAAACATCCTTCAACTTACAGCTAGGATGTCTCCCCAGAGCGTTCTTCAAACCTTCTGCTTCCTACAAACCTTATGCCTACAGTTCCTGCTACTGCATGACAGTGCATCAGCCTCCCAGTCTCTCAGCTTTAGACCTCTGATTCGCAAGTACTTTGTCCAGGGTCTGGTTCCCAGTGGCATTCAGACACTGTACTGTTAGGCTTGGAATTCACTATTTCTTTATTAATTACTGTAAATATAAACTGATCTCAAAATAAGTCCTAATTCTGCTTTTTATCAGAGAAACTCAAAACCATTTAAAAACAACAATGAAGCTATATCTTTCCCAATATGAAAGTGTGGCTTCAGAATCACACTATCATAAAAGCTGAAAAATGTTCTATGATAGATCAGAATTTTTTCTTGAGGAATATTTTGCAACATATCTATTTTAAACAAAACAACTGAAAAGTTTTACTACAGAGATAATTCATTTTTCCTATCTATAGCTATAAAATTAATTTTCATGGGAAAGTAAGTGTAGTAACTATCCCTATTTGAAATTTCTTATAAAATCAGATTATTTACAACTACTGTTGACTTGATAAGTAACTGATTATAGTATTAGATATTTATAAATTGCTTTAATACCGAGGTCAGGAAAGAAAAATAAAGGTCACAAATGGTAACAGATTGTATAGTTGAGATAAAGTTCCAAACAGCAGAATTTCTTTTAAGTTTTCTAAATAAACCTGAAGGGTTACTGGTAATCACTATTTACTTCATCCTTTCCTACACCTTGACTTCCCAGGTGAGAGGGAGAATGTTCTCTTAGCATGATTATGAGTTTTTTAGTAAGCATAATTTTAATAACCACTTTATGAAAAATTACCACAATGCTATCAT
This sequence comes from Aplodontia rufa, assembly GCA_004027875.1. Classification (NCBI taxonomy): domain Eukaryota; kingdom Metazoa; phylum Chordata; class Mammalia; order Rodentia; family Aplodontiidae; genus Aplodontia; species Aplodontia rufa. Next base: position 16,256 of record PVKS010025708.1, on the reverse strand, counting down.
CAAAAATAAAGACATACCAGAAAATGTTTAAAAAGTAATGAACATACAATTCCTTATCTTGCACATATCCATGCCCAAAGCAAACATTATGATTATTATTGTTTGAATTTTCGTACATAAGGTTACACAGGTTAGGAATACCCAGTTATCTGGAATTAGAAAGTCAAATATTTAGGAAATGACTTAAATTCATATTTCTAGACATTTTCACACTATTATGACAGAACTGACTTTTCTAATAAAAATAATGTAAATACAAGTTCTAAATTATTATGCTGTTCTCTGAAGATTTATTTTGGCTAACTTCCATTTCATTTTAATGTATAGCATGTTATAATTAAATCATAGCAAAAGCTGAAGTTGAATATTGAAAATTATCTTAAAGACTAACCCATAATGATTAGATTTTAGGAAATATGATTCCATTGAACATCTATATCATTTTCAATATTGTGTATTTTAGATTGTATTTTATAATTCTTTGAAGGTCTAAATTATATATGACTATATTTCATAGTGTAATGAAATGATTTGCCCTGGCATTTCATAATGAGGAGCTCCAATATTTGATTCTATAAGATAATTTTCTCAAAGTTCCTCAAACAAATTATTTAATTATAGATATACCCAATTAAATTCTAAACTATCAATGTCAAGAATTATATTGAGGTTTTCAAAATATTTTTGCATCATTTCTGAAAAAGTTAAGTCATGCATTTAGCAATAAGAAAATGTTTGCATAATAATTGAGTTCTAAATATTGGCAAATAACTATCATACTAGGATAAGCTCAATTAAAATGGTACTAGTTGGATAAATGACAGGGAACCAGCTAATGACAGGTTTTTATTTGGGGGTTTAATAGCATGACATGTCTACATAGAACTGCATCACTTTATTATACCCTAGTCCTCAAAACACAAATGTACTAGTTCACCAACTAGGCATTGTAGCTAAAATGGCTGGTTTTCTCTTCCCTATAAAGGTCAGATATAAAGAGTTCTGCCTCAATCTGAAAAGCATTTTTTGATCAAAATTTCAGAAAGCATTCACTCTTCCTGAATCTATTCAAAGGTCTGATTTTCAAAGAAAATATTCCCATCTAAAAAAAAAAACTAGTGATATTTTCATTATATTTCCTAATTTTTTATACCCATGTTACTATTTAGGAAAATTTAATAAAGAGTCTTACTTGAAAATTTCAATGATTTTTTTTCCTATTCATTTACACTGCTGTCTCCTTTTTCAAGTTTTCGTGTTTTTATCCAACTTAGACATCATTCCGTTCCTTTAAAATGTTTTTTCAATGGTTGGCAAGCATCAAAATACATTCTTAAAATGAACCATACTCTCTGCTTTGAGTAGCATGTGATTCTATTCACCAATGACTAGCAGAAGTTTAAAAAGTAACACTTGGTTGCTAAAAAGTGAGCTGACTTTTTGTAGATTATCAAGATGACTTCATACTAATCAAGGTAGATTTTTTTCCTAAGAAATTTTTACTGTAACGTCTGAATTTGAGGACAGGAGCCGCATAAACTCAGGTTTCAAATCTTCTGATATTCTACTCTCGATTTGGCATCGTTTAGAGACTAATGAAGCTGTAAGGATCAGCCCTAAAGGATCTAACAGCGAAAATGGGCTTCAAATCAAGAAGAATGACACTTGCAAAAATCCAAGCACGGAATTTATGAGTACTAGCAGGGAAGGACCTGAAGAATGGCAAAATTTTTAAATGCATAGGAAAAAAAAAAGAAAAGAAAACATATGCAACATTTTGGCCTCATTGGAGGACCCATTTTTATACAAACGTCCATTCTGTCCTCTGAAAAGAAATCCTTGTACCTACTTTCTGCTGAGAACAGCTAGTTTCTCACAAGTATTTAGTCCCCCAAAGAGGCGACCACTGTACAGGTAGCAGCCCTGTTCACAGAAATTGCTTTAAAGTCTTTTGAGCGTGTGAAGACTACCCTCCACCTGTTGACCCCTCACTGAGTCATTTCATGCAACACCTTAATACTTCCTACCATTTGTCTACAGCTTACACTATTTTTAAAAAAAGTTTAGGAAGTTCACACTTAGATACTTCAAGCTGAGCTGACTTTGTAAATTATTAAGATGCCTTCGCACCTAATCATTTCAGTTCTCTGTGCTACAATAAACAACGGAAAGGAGATTATTTAAGGATAATTTCAGTTATTCTTGGGCCAACGTGTCATCCTATAAAGTTTCAGCACTTTCCCAAGTCAGTACACTTGGTCTATTGGTATATGTTATTGCACTATAGTAAATAAATCTATGAGGATTAACAACTTTTAAAGGAACTTCCTTTCAATATCTAGATCTGGAAACTTGTATAATACAGCATTGCAGGTGTTAAGATGAACTCTTTAGAACCACTTAATTATTTGCTACAATGTGAATAGCCTTGTGTTATTTGATGTGCTTAGAGAACCAGCTTAAACCAGTTTAGGTAAAGGGAGGTCAGGACAGTGGCTAGTGACAAGAAAGGAAAAAGGTAGGGGTTGCTTGGGTAGAACAAAAGTTGCAAGGAAAACTCAACTTGCTTTAGAATGGCAGCTAGGACATTGAAGGCATTCAGCAAACAGGTCAACCTATTAAATATTCAGTCAGCATTTGTTGAATGAAGGAATGGCTCGTGGTAATCAGATCTCCCCTCTGGGTTGTGCAAATGTTAACACATGATTAAAAAGTGCTGTTTGCATCTGGAGATAAAACGACAATTCAGATTTTTTCTATTTTTTTTAATCAGAAAACAGAAAAGGAACAAATGTGAAAATTTTAGAAAATGCTCTTTTTAAAGCAAAATGTGGTCTACCTGAGAAGCCCTAGATTTCAATAATTACATAACACAGAAATATGACCAGAAGCTTGGAGAAAGCTCCAATGTAACTCCTTATGTCATGAATAACTGAGACAAGGAAAACTGATTTCTACACTTAACTTCTTTAAAGCCTCTGTTAGAGTCGGATTTTTTATGAAAAATGATCAACACTAAATGCTTCAAATTTTCCTTTTTTCAATAAGAGTATGAAAGAAAAGTTTAAACATAAAGTCAGAAACTTTAACAGAAAAAAGATGTCAGTCTGGGGAGATCTTTTTGAGTTAAAAACTGGTAAGAGCTAGAAGATATCACACGATCAGTCAAAATATCTGCTTCTGAGTAAACTCAAGAAGATATAAGCCTGAATAACCACCATTTCAGTAAACTACGGAAAAGATTATTAAAACATTTTTCAAATCGATCAATCCAAAATGTATTGATAATAATAAATTAGATCATAAAATTGATAATAATAATAAATTAGTGTTGACTCAGTACCAGCTATTATCCTAAAAATTTTATGTATGTTAACTTTTAATGAAGGATTTGGAAAATAAAAAAAAATCAATAAGTGTTATACCAAATATCAAAAACAGGGACTTTTAAGGATATTTTAATTGGAATTTCTCAATAATTTCCTGTGATCTGAAATTATTTCCCAAAGAAAGATTTAACAAACATCACATTTAGTTGCTTTTTCTTAAACACTGTTAGATTACTTTCCACATTATATTATTTTTACATTGTTTTATTAAAGTGTTCCTATATGTGTCTCATCTTTCCATGTGAAAGTAAATTCTATATGAGAACAATAGTGTTTTATTTATGTTGTTACTCCCATCATCTTGCTTTGTGCCTCGCTAAAAATAAATGAACAATGGATGGATGACTAGACCAAGTAGTTTACTATAGCAAAAGTAGATAAAATTTACACGAAATAATCAAAGTGATATACAACGTGTGAGTCCATGTAACTTTCACCAATGAAAAAATTAATTTGGCCTACACATTCATAAATGGTTTGTTTTGTTATTAAGTTTTGTTTCCTTTGGGTAGGATATTTTTTATATAAAATACTTGGCTGAATCTGAGTAATCCTGTTAAATCTTAAATCTTCAGCAAAGGAAATCATGACACAACCAAAGATAACTTGGCTCACTTAAATCTCTAAAGACTTTTTTCCCAGACTTTAATCTCCTGAACAACTTCTCTACATGTTACTTCTATCTGACAATCAAAAACAAAAAACAAGAAAAATGTTAGAGGTATAGTTATCCCCTTAATCAAAAAAAAATCATTCATAAGTAAACCTATTTTGAGAAAAATGGTTTTTTCAGGTCAATAATCCAGATGACTGATAATATATTTTGAATTATTTGATGTTGATTTTACTTAGAAATAATTTTTTATATCATATGTGAACTGAAATCTGATTATATCACTGACTTCCTTTCTATAATAGATTAATTTTTATAAAACTAGCATAATGACTTTTCCTTACATTAAAAATAAAATGTTCCTTCCAAAGTATGGGAAATAGTTTATTACATTTTAAATTAATTTTTAGACTTATTGTCAGGAGAGAGGAATGATCATCACCTTCATTTAATAAAAGCAAATGATAATCAAAACCATGTTATCTAGTTTAGTTAGAAAATCACCTTTCTTTTGACCCAAAGTCTCAGAAGTACTTTCAGTGCTTCCTATGAGAATTATCTGGCAAAATAATTTGATTTGACCTATATATTATTATATGATGTAATATTACATCATAATCATTTTGAACCCTAAACTTTTGCTTTCTTTGGAATGAATAGGGGAAACATGCCCTCAAAACTGATTCCCCTTTTCTGACTTTGACATTTAATTTTGCATCTATCAAGAGCTGAAAGAGTCTGATCATAAAATTATGTTTCCTGGGGAATGTTCCATTCATGAACTGAATCATTCCCAGACACCTCAGTCATTTTATTACATTCTGCTTCTAGCCCAGCCTGTGAGAAGAGGGACTAGAAGACCATGGTACAGATAAGGCCTACCAGGAGGAAAGAACAGGTGCTTAATGACTAGGACCCAGAAGAACTGCAAGCACTCCAACTATTTTTTATCAAAGGATCGCTTCACCAAAGTTTTGAGTTCAGTAGGAACTAGGAAGTGTGCTGATTTGAAATTCAAACGTTTCCATTTACAACCAAAAATAAATCATTTTCAAGAAATCTGCTCATGCTCTAACAAAGATGTCTCCAGAGTGAAAGAGTATTATATCTGGCCAACAAAGAAAAATGATTCTTTATTAATTGACATTGAGCAGATTATTAATTGATCTATGAATTCTCTAGGTAAACAAAATCAAAATTTTATCTGGTAAGCATAATGGCAGGTGACAAATGATTTTGAGACTACAATCTAGCTATATTTGCTCAGCAAGCATCACTACCAAGAATTTGTAACTGTCAAGTCAATCAGAATGCATGGGGAGGTCCTTTCTGGAAGATGGGCTTGACCACATAATAACAAGGTCTCTGTATCTCCCGTTCCAGACTTTGGAAGATCGTGTCTCAATTGTTGGTATATTAATATATGTTAGTCACGTCCTTTTTTAATTTTATCCAGTACTGAAAAGAAGGCCTTGATAAAGGAAAGCACAGAGTAAGAAAGATGATAAGTCTGGTGCAACTTAAGGAGAGACAGACTCAATCACATATCTAAAAATGATATTTTTTCACATCATTCATTTGTTGTGCCCCCATCAAGGACCAACTATGTGGTTAGAGCAGAAGAAAAGATAGAAAATAAGCCAGGAAGCTATTCAAAGAGCTTACAGCTTAAAGAAATGAGACAGGGGGTCTGGAGCAGTGGCTGAGCAGTTGGAGCGCTTGCCTGGCATGCACAAGGACCAGGTTTGAACCCCAGCACCACATACACAACTAAGTGTTGAAGAAACAAAGGCCCAATGAAAAAAATAATAAAATTGATTCTCTCGCTCTCTCACCCTCTCTCTCTCTTTAAGAGAAACAAAGAGAAAGAGAGAGAGGTATGCCAATTACTATAATTGGAGATGAAAGGTGATAAATGGCCATGAAGGAGGTGCGATCAGTGCGTTTATTTATTCCTTTAAGAACGACATATACAGAAATGACTTATACAATGCAGAAACTTGTCTAAAGAGAATAAGTTCTAGAGGATGGCGATACATTGATCGCTAAGAGCCTAGATTTCTTATCAAACCAGGGAAGATGACACTGATGGGGACACTGGTGATGAAATCACACAGCTAGCAGGTGGCCGTGCCAACTAAACAATTTACATTAATGCACTGAAGGCATGCTACATAAATATTAGTTGTGCAAAACGATTATTGATACCATGAAACCTACTCTTCCAAGTGACTGACAAAATCCCAACTCTTTCAAGGCCTAATTTAGATGTCATTTAAGTACCCTGTTGATGGGAATGCAAATTGGTATGGCCATTGTGGAAAACAGTATGGGGTTCCCCCCCAAAAATTAAAAATATAATTACCATATGATCCAGCAATCCCACTACTAGGTACAATACCAGAGAAAATAAAAAGGATTTGGAAACAAAGTGTTCATGCATGGATAAATGGATTTTTTAAAAATGTGAGATGTAGATAGAAAGATATAGATATAGATATCTGGTTCAGAATCCTGTCTGGCCTTTTGGCCTTAAAATAGAAAGAAATTCAGTCATTTGCAACCACATGTATGAACCTGGAGAATATTATGTTAAGTGAAATAAGTCAGAGAAAGATGAACACTGTAGAGTCTCTATATATGGACTCTAAAATGTTGAGCTCAAAGTGAAAGGATGGTTACAAGGGGTTGGGAAACGGAAAAGTGGGGAGATAAAGGTCAAAGCATTCACTTTGTTATGACATTAATGAGTTCTGAGAATCTAATGCACGGCATGGTGACTGTAATTACTGTTATATATTTGCAACTGTGAAAAGTAGATCTTAAATGTTCTCAAAGCACACACAATAACTATGTGAGGTGAGAGATGCGCTAACATGACTGTGGTAATAATTTCACAATACATATGTATAGTGAAACATCAGATTGCATATCTTAAATATATACAATTTATATTTGACAATTAAACCTCAATACGGAAGCTAGGGGGAAAGGAGCACATTTCTAAGGATGTGGAAGCAATAGGTCTGGCTTGGAAATAAAAGGATGGAGAAGAACTCATCAGAGAGAGTAGAAAGAAGAGAGGAAAGAGGGAGAGAAATGAAGAAGTTTGTCTGTTATGCTAAAGAGCAAGCCTGTTTTTGGTCATGGGAAAGAGGAGAGGAGAATGCAGGTACTAGTGGGGGCACCCGGAGCAAGACCCTAGTGAGGGCAGGGGAGATGAGAACCAAGGAAAATTAAATAAGGATAAAAATGATGAATTACCTCACCTCAGTGACTTTGGTGAGGATTAACTTGATTATGTGTTCTGATTGTATAGAGCAGGGTCTGGCACATCTATGAAGCTCAGGACGTATTAGCTAAGCTGAGCACAGTAGCTCATGCCTGTCTGTAGTCCCAGCTATTTGGAGGCTGAGGCAGGAGGACGAGTTGAGCCCAGGACTTAAGATGAACCTATGCAACACAGCAAGAAGCCTGTGCTGATGGAGGAAAGGAAGGGAAGACAAGGTTAGGGCAGGTGGGGAGCAGAGGAGAGGAGAGTGAAGAAGACGAAATTATTAGCAAGAATTATTATCCTTCTTTTTATAGAAGTGAGTTCATTTGGATGGCGAGAGTGTGCCCCTTTGATTCTCCTGGTTGCATGAGCTCAGAGGAGACGGATCGGAGCTGCTGCTCTTGGGAACTGTTCATAGTCACAAGGACTAGAGAGAGAGCATCATCACAAGCCCAAGGACAGAGATGAACCAGCACTCAGAGGAAAGGCAGGGAGGAGTGCTGGCTGAGCCTGCCTGGACTGCTTGAGACGTAAGCAAGGCAAAGGCTGAGGGTTTGGATGGAGAGAACCCCATGTGCAGGTGAGCAGGGCAGGAAAGAACATTGGCATTGACTGGTGGGTCTGGCATGTAGCAACAATAATGAGAACTGCACCTGGTGAGCTTCAGGGGTGAATATAAAACCTTCTTGTAGTTATCCAAATTCGGAATTCATTTCCAGCCCTATAACTGCTAACTAGGACTAGGATCCAAGACTTTTCTACAGTTCTATTCCCTATTCATGGAAAAGCTCCATTCCCTACTTATTAATAATGGTACTCACTTCTAAGGATCACCATTAGGATTAAATGAGATTATTGCAACATAGTCAATGGTGGCCATGCCCATGTCTATCACCAGCATCAGGATCAGAATCATGCTAAAGAATCCTTAGAGTTTCTTTCAATAGGGAAGCAGTGATTATATTTACGTGTAACAAAGACATCACAGATACCAGTATATCAAACGAAATGAAGAACACAAGAAACAGCTTCAGAAAGGCAGTTTCAGTATCTCAGGCAAGAGAAACCTTACATGTCAACTAAGGTGATGGGCAGGAAGAAGAGGGAGGGATTTCTTCAGTGGAGATTACTCTAGGTGAGTCAGTCTTCTAGGTATGTGAATGCATCACAGGTAGTGACTGCTAAATCATCTTAGACATAGGCAATTCTATTTCATGGTATAGCATTAACAGAAATGTATGAATGCACAGAAGCAAGCAAAATCTAGGGGCAACTTACTCTTTTTGTTGTAAATGAGCTGCTGAGATGGGGTTACTGTGGGGATGCATGAGGTGGGGTCTAATGAATTAGTGAGCATCGCCTGGTGATGTGCTTACCCCACCTTGACTGAAGACCAATAGGAGCTAAACCATACAAGCAGAGGAGGAGGATATATTCTGAGGGCTGAAAGCCATTCGGCATAACTGGAATGAAGGGCGCCTAATATGGAGAGACAGAAACTAATACTGGCCAAGTAAATCACAGCCAGACTTTGGTATAAGTGAGCCCCGCTGAGATGTGCAGGCACGAAAGAGTTCAAGCTGAAAAGCGAGGCATGAAGATAGCCATTATTAAACAGCACCTCTGTTAAAGAGGACCACTGAGGTGGGGTGAGACCTCCCAGAAATTGGAGGATAGTTCAATCATCCAGGGAGAAAAGGGGAAAACGTCAGCCAGGACAGGATGATAGGTGTGGAGAGAAAGTAATGGAATGAGAAATCATGACAGCAGAATCAGCAGCACTTGGTAGACATTTGGGAGTGGGAGCAAAAGAGTAGCTTGACTTCCAGATTTCTGTTGGGAAAGTAAGATGCAGAAAAAGCATGTTTGGGGAAGAGGATAATGAAACAGATCTGAGACTTTTGAGATGGAGACGCAAGTAACATACCAAGGTGAAATCAAGGTTTTAAAACATGGTCTGGACCAACAGAAATATAATCTGAACAGATGACAGAAGCCACATATATGATTTTAAATTTTCTAGTAGTCACATTAAAGAAGTAAAAGAATTCAGGGCATCAATTTTTATGACCTGTTTACCCGATAAATCAAAAACATTATTATTTTAATAAATAAGTATGAAAATAGTAATAACTTATTTTACATTTTATTCATAACTAGTGTGTATTTTACATGTATAGCACATTTCAGTTCAAGCTTGGCACCTTTCAAGTGCTCAGTAGCCACATGCGGCTGGTGTCCACTATATTGGACAGCATAATCTGTACCTTCTGAGTCTGGGAAGATGTATTTGAGACTGACCAAAACAAAAGTCTTCTCTGAAAGTATAGATCAAACAGGGTACATGCAGAGAGAGTGGAGGGAATAAAGAGAGCTTGTGTCAGTGGCAGAAGAGAAGCAAGAATTACCAAAACTGCCCCTTGCCTCTATCTTCCTTCTTTAGAGGACACGGAGACTGAAACTGGAGTCTCAGAAATGTATGGAGACTTCGTTCATTGGTACTGAAGTTTTACACAATCAGAATCTGCTGTATACTTTTCATGGTCAAGTGCAAGATGAAAATGGCCTTTGTGCAAAAATTGCTATTAATCATTTGGGGATGATGACAGCAGAATATTAAACCGAGTCCCTATCCCTTCTAAATACAGGGTCAGCTGCAAATTCTCAGGTTGCAAGCTCTCAAAGCCGGTTTTGCACATACACTTGCACTTTTATGCCTTATGTGTGGACACTCTTGCCTTCTGTGTGTTCAGCACAATTTATTCAATGAGATGAATAGTGATTTTGAGCTACTGTGGATATTGCTGCTGGCAGCCACTCTTCCTGGCTGAAAGAAAAAGTAGTTTCTCTCCGGGGTGGTGCATTTAGGTGGGCAAGTCCTGCTATACCATTCCACGCCATGTGTGGACAGGACCTGAGTCAGGCCACAATACCATCATCCAACCCGTGTACCATGTCAAGGAAGCCCATGGAATCCCTAACCTGGTAGGGTACCATGCAACTCCTCATTACCATCCTGCTTCTAGAAAACCCTGTAGTTTATAGTTTTTAAAAAAAAAAAAAAAAAAACTATAAACCCAAACCTTATCATAAGAAAGCATCACAGCCTGGAAGTCTACAGATTCAACCTTCTAGGAGGATCAGGGGAAGGAGCCCTGGACCAAGGGAAAACTACCTGGAATTCTCTAAGATAAGTAGAATAGCTAGAGTCTGGGGTGGCTGTAATATTGCAGTGCTTGAAGATATGTTATATGGATTTCTATTTACGACTTACTGTGAATGGAACACCTTACAAATGCTTCACCTTTAAAATGCAGATATAATGATGAATTTCAGACTTGCCCTGTAGCATATATAAAAATAGGGATAGACTCATGGCCTAGCACCAAGCACCAATGGTCCCAATCATTCATGTTACTATGTCCCCTGTCCTCTTGTTCTCTTCCTTCCCCTCCTTCATCTGCCTGTCCACTTTCCTTTCCCTGTCCTCTCTCCACAACCTAATGTCATTTCTTTCTGTGGTTATTTAAAAAATCCAAACCATAATTAGAAGTTCCATTCATTATAATTAGTAAACAAATTTATGTCCTCTAATTTTAGTTGCTTAGTTTTAAAAATCAGTAAAATTTTTCTTCCTAAAAAAAGAAAGTATAAATTAAGTGATCTTTAACATCTTTATATCCCATAACTGATTTTCCCTTTGTCTTGTCAAGGACAAGTTTCCTCCAATTCTCTACTTAAACCTCCAGTTTTCCAAGAAAGGAGAGAACAGGCTGAGCAACAAACACCCTGTGGAACTGTGAACTACAGTCCAACCATGGAGTTGGCCTGCAGGGGTGTGTGACTCAATGACTTCTAATCACATGTTTGTGCAAGGGAGAAAAAAATCTCTTTTCTCCTACACTGGGAGGTTCCTGGCTAGGGTCCCTATAACAAAAGGCAGCATAACAAGAAAAAAAGCGTGCAAATTTATTTCATATACATTTTAAATGACATGGAACTTCGGAAGGAAATGAAGACCCAAAGAAACTAGGAAGCACGTGTATTTTTATTCTAAGTAGTTGATTTTTATGGAGGGCATAACTGGACAAAGAGGGTATGATCTATGGTAACAAACTGCAGGAACTTAAGAAGGCCTGTTTGTTCAGATTCTTCTCTGTATTCCTGTGTTTTCAGAGATAAGAATATTCCTTTCCTCCAGGTATAAGGTGGGTGCCTCTCACATAAAAGTCTATGACCTACTTCAGAGAAGGATCAGAAGGTTCTTTTCAGGGGAGAAGAGAGGAGAAGAACAAAATGACCTACCTGCTTCTGCTATTTTCTCAAATACCACCATGCCATATTTTGGGGTAGTTTCCTGAACCCTATCATTGGAAAATGAAGAGATTATGCCTAGATCCAAGGACCATTTGTTATATTACGTGAGATAATCCCTGCAAAGTACACACCATAGTTCCTGGTACATAACTGGTTCTTGATAAGTAATAACTAAAATAATCAATAAAAAATTTTCTTGGGGTAAAAGTGCAATGGGGATTTCCCAGAGGTCTCGACACAGTAAAGATTAACTGGGCCCAGTACCAAAAAAATAAACAGAATAAAATAAAAATACATTTTCAGAACAGAAAAGCAATTAAGTAAAAGAAGATGCTTACAATTAAAACCTACCAGATTTTCAACGCTCACCTCTTTCTTAAATTGTTATAGTTTAACTTAAAACTCAAGGAAATGTCTATAAGACTTTATCAACATAGTTCTGAATTTTTTGTTCCCAATCAGATTATATTGTATGAAGGCCAACCAATCCTTCAGTGTAGAAAAGGTATTAAGATAGAAAGCAGATCACTATTTCTAAAGATCCTAACTCTAAAGAATTGCCATCAACTATGCTAATAGAGATTACAATCCTAAAGAACTTGCTTAAGAATGCTTTAAACGATCATTTCCCAATAGATTTATATCCTTAATTATGTTTCCTTGGGTTGATCTAAATTTAGTCCTCATGACACATGGTATTGGAGCTTTGTGATCTACAGGGTTCGTTAGGAATGTAAAATAACAGTAAGAATTCTTATAAACAATAATAATGGCTACTATTCATTCAATGCATACAGTGTCGGGCAGCATGCCAAATTCTTTAAATACCTCTCATTGACTATTCACAAAAACACTCTGATGAGGGTATTATTCTCATTTTACAGAAGAGGAAACAGACTCAGAGAAGTTAAACAACTTGCACAAGGTCACACATGTGGAGAAAGTGAGATTCCAACGAATCTGCCAGATTCTAAACTCTGTATTCTCAACGTTTTCTAAATTGCCTGTTTGTGGGAACCACAGGTCAGCCAAAATAAAATGTTATAATTCTCATTTTATTATTCTCTTTATAGTTTTGCCTGTGGGCTGCTCTATGGAAACATTCATTTATCAAAGAACACCAAATTCCTTTATAAAGACTAGAAATAGCGCAATGATAAAAAGAGGTAGGTGGAAAAACCTACCAGGTCAACGACTGATTTTTTAAATGAGAATCGTGAATGGTTTTTGTTTTCTTTCTTTGCTGGCCCATATTTTCTAACTCTAGTTAAAGTTATGAAAGTTTCAAAATAAGGAGATACATCTAAATGGGGACCAAAGGAGATCCAATCATGTTTAGACGTCTACTTAGGGTATTACACGGCTAGGCAATAGGAAAAAAATTTAGATGCTCTGATTATAATTTTTTTTAAGAGAGAAGGACAGTGAAAGAGAGACAGAGAGAATCAATTTTTATTGAGTTTTCCATATAGCATTCGTTAATCTGACACTGAGTTGTGTACGTGGTGCTGGGGTTTGAACCCATGTACTTGCGCATGCCAGGCAAGTGCCAAAACCACTGAGCCACCACTCCATCCCCCAATTACAATTTTTTTAATCAGTTCCCTTTCATTCTTAAAATGGCATGCACTTTAATTTGGGAGATTATTCTAAAAATGTTCCATGGGAACACTGATCACCAACTGCATGGTCTGGACTCAATGTCCGAGGCCTATTTACTGGCAGCCGTGGTTTTACCTCCAGATTAAGAATAATTAGCTCTACTTTGGAACCAAATACGGTTCAACTGGAGTTCACAAAGATCCAAGGGTCTTGTGGCTGTGTCCACGTTGAACAATTTCCCTTTGTTGACTGCAGCCCTGTGATCTAAAGAAGAAAATGGTCAGTTCGAAAGCCTGTTTTGGGGGAAAAACAATCTTACTTAAGAGTATCTGGGAGGATAAAACAAGTATGAACACTAACTTTTATGGTAAATTCCATTTCACAGGGAAGTCCTGACGTTAGGTAAAAGACTTCATCCAAGACATTTAACATAAGAAAAGGGGAATGGGATATAGCTCAGGAGTAGTGTGTGCTTGGCATGCATAAGGCCCCAGATTCAATCCCTAGCACCAAAAAATCATAAAATAGATAAAATGAAATAAGAAAAAGCAATTCAAAAGTCCTGTATAAGACTTTCATTATTCATTGCATATTACACAACCAGCCTTGCCTTGACTGGCTTTGTTCATCCATTTTCCCCTTGTGAAGTATTCAAAGGTACAAGATGAGATTTTACTAGGAGTTAGACACTATATTGTATGGACAGAGTCCTTGCCTCATGAAGCGTCTGTACACCAAGGTCCATTTGTCCTTTCTATCTGTGGCTCGGTTGCCTGATGCATGAGGATATGGGTCTACAGACACAAGAGACATAATCATATGAAATGTGAACAAGTTTTCTCACTTACTAAATTAATAAAAATGTATTTTCCATACTTTGTTCTTACTCAGGTAATGAATTTATTCATAACATTAGAAGATAATAAAACATGGCACGTGGCAAAAGTATGCTCATTTTCATTTAAACAGGTGCAGCTTTGTAATTATGTTGAAAAGTAACATACTTTCAAGAATTAGTACCTAGACAGACTTTCAAGTTGCATGTGAAAATTCATAATTATGGTGTTATGCTCTTAAAAGCTCATGCATATCTTTTCTTATTTCTCACGTGGTTTTCAACTCAGTGTTCAAATTTTTCAGAGGACAGACTCTGTGGAATATTTGTAACTAAGCACCCAAATCATCCCTTTCTTCCATTTACATGATGTGGAAGAAGAAAGCAATTTTAATAGTACAGAGGCAATGCCAAGGAACAACTGTGGCTCATTTCAGGAAAACGTGAGCAGGGAATCTTGAGTTGTGCCCTAAATTAATAAAGTCATTATTAAGTGATAAATATATATTAGAGTTGTCTGAGAAATGAGAGATGCTTTCCATCATGCCAAGGGATTTTTGTGTAAATAGGATGCTAACATTCTTAACCTTAAAATGTTAAATTTTCTTTTGTATAGACTATTTAAAAACAAGACTGGAAGAACAAATAAATGGAATAAGATATGAGTCTGCAGATTTCTTGGTGCTTCTCATATGGGAAAAAATCCAATTTGAGAGTCACCCAGTGACTGAGGTATTTTGTAATAATCCCTGGAGTTCTAGTCCTTATCCATTTGGGGAAAGCTATTAGAACACATCCAACAGATGACACGACAAAGATACATTTATTTTTCTTGTAGAGCTGCAGTGGTTATCATGTAAGTGAGAATTTTAGTTATAATGTGTCTTTGTGTGTGAGTGTGCCCAGGAATCAGTACCTGTTAATAAGCTGTTTCACTTACCCCATTATTTTTGTGTTTTATATCTGAACCAAAGTGCTGGTTTCTCTCAGGATAAAGTTAGCATAAGCAGTGAAGCAGGACTGGAGATAAGTATAATCAGAAGCAAAACTCCAAATCTCCTGCCTCCTCAGAAGCTGTGAAATTAGAGATGTTTCTAGAGCCTGGAGATTAGCAAGGCCCATTCATAAACCTTTTAAGTATTATAGCTGTACAAGAGGTGTAGCTCAGGGTCACTGTGTGCTTGGCATACACAAGACCCTGGGTTCAATCCCTAGCACCAAGGTAATGAAACAAGAGAAAGCAATTCAACAATATGGAAACGGTAGATGCAGCCGATGGTGAGTGGCTCACTTTGACTTGAAACCAATGCAAGTTTTATGTGTAGGAAGAAACCTAGGTTCAAAACTAATTCCTAAATGCACTGAGAACATGATCAAGAAGCAAAATTATGTAATGATCCTTCACCTCATATTCTCATATGATTTTATGAATATTAAATTCTTGAGATGAGTGGTTTTTTTTTTAAAAGAGAGAGGCAGTAAGAGAGAAAGAAAGAATGTCGATTTTATTAAGTTTTTCATGTGGACTTGGTTGCTCCAACACTTTGTTGTGTATGTGGTGCTGGGATTTGAACCCACGTCCTTGCACATGCCGGCAAGCACAGTACCACTCAGCCACTGCTCCAGCGTTTAAGAGAGGAGTTTAATAAAATAGTGCAGTAAATATCAAGACATGCAATTGTAGCGATTTCTCTCTTGAATAAATTTGTTAGAAGAAACAAATATATTCTGAAGGCACAACACAAACGTATCATTTTAAAAGTAAAAATAGAAGAGAATGTGGATTCAAATTATGACAGATATAATTTTACTTCTATAATTTCTTATGCAATCATTTGTAAATATCTTACAGTAGTGAATAAATAATATACAATATGACATATGATATGTAACTATGTTATCATTATAAATGTAATACATGATTTATTTGACAAATTGTATTTTGATAAATAATGAATTATAACTTTATTTTTAATAACTCCTGCATGGAACCTGAAGGCTCTGAGTACCTTTGTAGCTAATTCAAATCTGGATAAAATGAGCTGGGATGAATGAGAATGAGAAGTTCTCTACAGGATTGGTTAGAAGGAAAGCGGTCTCATTTCCTCTGAATAATAAAAATATCTATTAAGTCATCTCAACACAACACACAAGTAGCTTCAAAAATAGATCTTAAACTGATTTTTTAGTGTTAAAACAGCACAACAGGGGATGGAGCGGTGGTTC
>PVKS010025707.1:0-29533 GCA_004027875.1 Aplodontia rufa | reverse complement strand
TTGAGAGGGGTCCTGGGGTCGACAGAGGGTGGTGGGGCATAATGGGGTAGAGAGCATGTGGGGGGTGTCATAAGATAGACAGCTGATAGGTGGGTGTCCTGCTGTAGACAGCGGCTGTGATGGTTCCTGCACTAGATATCGGGTGGGAGGAGTCCTGGGGTAGAAAGCGTATTAATGGGTTCTGGGGTAGACAGTGGTTTTGGGCGTCTGGGCTGGATAGCAGGTGGTGGGAATCCTGGGGTAACGAAAGAGGGGGCATCCAGGGGTAGACAGAGTGTGGGAGAGGTGCTGAAGTAGACAGAGGTTGGGGTCCGTCCTTGGGTAGACAGCAAGTTGGGGGAGTGTTGGGGTAAACATCAGTGGGGGAGTGCATGGGTAGACAGATGGAGGGAGGGGTCCTGGGTTAGACAGTGGGTGGGGGGGCATACTGGTTTTTACAACAGATGAGGAGCAGTATTCTCTTTCCCATTACAAAGTGAGGTGTCGCCTTAGTGGTTGATCCTGCCCTCTATGGCTTGGAGGGGCGAGGAGAATCCGGCAGCAGGTGGGCGGTGATGACCCTTTCCCGCACTTCTTCTCAATCCTCTTTTCCAATCCACACTGGGGCACAGCCTCCAGGGCTGGGAAAGTGTTGGGAAGGGGAGAGAGAGAAGAAAGGTTGGTGTGGAAAGGTTGCTCCGCCAAGCCCAGGGTGCCGCTCCGTGGTGCCCCGTTCCCAGGGGGGTGTCCATCGGGACCTCTGAGATTCACTTGGCCCCTCTCTTCCTGTTATCGCCGCTCAGCATGGGTCAGGTGGGGGGTAGTCGGTCACTAACGAGTCTGGCATCCTTTCCTTCCCATCGCGGGGGCAGGAGGGTGCTCTTTCCCTTTATGAAGTGGGGGTCGCCGTGGTGGTTGATCCTGCCATTGTTGGCTTGGACGCGTTGGGAGATGCTGGCACCTGGTGGGGGTGATGACACTTTCACTGCACTTCTACTCCATCCTCTATTCACTCAGCCCTGGGCAAAGCCTCCGGGGCTGGGACGGTGTTAGGAAGGGGCGTGTCCAACAAGACATCCCAGAGTCACATGGACCCTTTCTTCTTCCCAGGAGCCTCCCTTCGGTTGGCAGGGTGGGGGGATAGGTTGGTCCCTGGCGTGTATCGCATGCTTTTCCTTCCCATCGCGTGGGCAGGTTGGTGCTCATTCCCGTTATGAAGGTGGGGTCACCGTGGTGATTGATCCTGCCCGCGTTGGTTTGGAGGGTTGTGAAGAATTCGGCACCCGGTTGGGGGTGACGACCCTTTCCCGCACTACTACTCCATTCTCTTTTCACTCAGCCCGGGGACACAGCCTCTGGGGCTGGGAAGGGTCAGGAACAGGAGAGAGAGAGGAAAGGTCGGTGAATAAGGGTTGCTCCACCAAACCCGGGGGGCCGCTCCACAGCGCTTTTTCCCAGGGGGGGCGTGTCCACCGGGACCTCTGATATTCACTTGGCCCCTCTCTTCCTGTTAGACGCCACCTGGCAGGGGGCGGTGTGGGTGAGGTGGTCAGTCTGGCGGGTCTCACGTGCTTTTCCTTTTTGTCTCGGGGGAGGAGAGTGCTCATCCCTTTAAAAAGTGTGGGGTCGCCGTGGTGGTTGATCCTGCCCTCCTTGGCTTGGAGGGGCGGGGAGAACCCGGCACCCTGTGGGCGGTGATGACACTTTCTTCCACTTCTTCTTCATCCTCATTTCCACTCCGTTTGTGGACACAGCCGGCAGGGCTCGGAAGAGTCGGAAAGGGGAGAGAGAGAGGAAAGGTCGGTGGAGAAGTGTTGCTCCACCAAGCCCGGGGTGCCGTTCCCTGGCACATTGTTCCCAGGGGGCTTGTACAACTTGACCTCCAAAAGTCAGTTGATCTATCTCTTCCTGCTATCTGCCGCCCAGCATGGATCAGAGTGGGGGGGAGGCTGGCCTCTTTCGGGTCTCGCATCCTTTCCTACCCATCGCGGAGTTAGGAAGGTGCTCTTTCCCTTTATGAAGGGGGGATCGCCGTGGTGGTTGATCCTGCCATTGTTGGCTTGGACGCGTGGGGAGATGCAGGCAAGTCGTAGGGGGTGACGAGACTTTCCTTGCACTTCTACTCCATCCTCTTTTCACTCAGCCTTGGGGCACAATTCCAGGGCTGGGACGGGGTCGGGAAGGGGAGAGAAAGAGGAAAATTCGGTAAGAAAGTGTTGCTCCGCCAAGCCCGGGGTGCCGCTCCGTTGTGCCCTGTTCCTAGGGGGAGTGTCTAACGTGACCTCCGAGAGTCACTTGGCCCCTCTCTTCCTGCTGTCTGACACCCAGAGTGGGGCGGTTTGGGCTGGAAGGTTGGTCCCTGGTGAGTCTCCCACGCCTTTCCTTTCTGTCATGGTGAGAGGAGCCTGCTGGTTCCTGTTACGAAGTGGGAGGTTGCAGTGGTGGTTGATCCTGCACTCCTAGCCTGGAGGGGTGGGGACAAGCCTGCACCCGATGGGCGGTGACAACCCTTTCCTGCACTTCTTCTCCATCCTCTTTTCCACTCCGCCCGGGGGCACAGCCTCCAGGGCGGGGACGCGGTCGGGAAGGTGAGAGACAGAGTAAAGGTCGGTTGGGAAGGGCTTCTCCGCAAAGCCCGCATGCGCTCAGAGGCGCCCTGTTCCCAGGGGGCATGTCCAATTGGACCTCCAAACATTGCTTTGCTCCTTTCTTTATGGTGGCGCCGCCCGGCAGGGTGCGGTGTTGGGGGTAAGTTCGGTCCCTGGCGGGTCTTCCGGGCCTTCCTGTTGCGGGGGCAGGAGGGTGAAGGTTCCTGTTACGAAACTGGGGTTCGCCATGGTGGTTGATCCTGCCCTCCTCAGCTTATAGGAGTGGGGTAAAGCCGGCACCCTGTGATCCATGACGACCCTTTCCCACACTTCTTCTCCATCCTGTTTTCCATTCTGTCAGTGGGCACAGCCTCCAGGGCTGGGAGGTTTCAGGAAGTGGAGAGAGAGGGGAAAGGTCGGTGGGGAAGAGTTGCTCTGCCAAGCCAAGGGTGCCGTTCCCTGGCAACCTGTTTCCAGTGGGTGTGTCCAACGTGACCTCTGAGAGTCACTTGGCCACTCTCTTCTAGTTGGGCACCCCCGGCGGGGAGCCGGATGGAAGGGGAGTTCGGTCCCTAGCGGGTCTCGCACGCCTTTCCTTCCAGTTGCGGGTCCAGGAGGGTGCTCGTTCCCGTTAAGAAGGGGGTTCACCTTGGTGATTGATCCTGCCCTCCTTGTTTTGGAGGCGTGTGAAAAAGCCGGCACCCGTTTGGGGGTGATGACCCTTTCCCGCACTTCTACTCCATCCTCTTTTCACTCAGCATGGGGACACAACCTCCGGGGCTGGGAAGGGTCGGAAAGGGGAGAGAGAGAGGAAAGGTCCATGGGGAAGTGTTGCACCGCCAAGCCCGGGGGGCCTCTCCATAGAGCCTTTTTCCTAAGGGGCGTGTCCACCGGGACCTACAAGAGTCACTTGGCCCCTCTGTTCCTGCTGTCCGCCGCCAGGCTTGGGGCAGGGTAAGGAGGAGGTCGGTCTCTGGCCGGACTCGCACTGCTTTCCTTCCCATCGCGGGGGCAGGTGCATGCTCGTTTCCGCTACAAATGGGGGGTCGCTCTGGTGGTTGATCCTGCCCTCATTGGCTTGGAGGTGCTGGGAGACTCCGGCACCTGGTTGGGGATGACGACACTTTCCCTGCACTTCTATTCCATCCTCTTTTCACCCAGCCCTGGGGCACAGTTCCGGGGCTGGGACGGGGTCGGGAAGGGGAGAGAAAGAGGAAAGGTCTGTGGGGAACGGTTGCTCCGCCAAGCCCGGGATGCGCCCAGAGGCGCCCTGTTCCCAGGGGGCGTGTCTAACGTGACCTCCGAGAGTCACTTGGCCCCTCTCTTCCTGCTGTGCGCCACCCAGCGGGTGGCACGCTGGGGGGTGAGGTCAGTCCCTGGCCAGTCTCCCGGGCCTTCCCGTCGCGGGGGCAGAAGGGTGCTGGTTCCTGTTATGAAGCTGGGTTTCACCATGGTGTTTGATCTTCCCCTCCTCGACTTGGAGGTGCATGGAGAAGACGGCACCCTGTGGGTAGTGACGACCCTTTCCTGCACTTCTTCTCCATCCTCTTTTCCAATCTGCCCGTGGGCACAGCCTCCAGGGCTGGGAGGTGTCCTGAAGGGGAGAGAGAGAGGAAAGGTTGGTGGGGAATTATTGCTCCGCCAAGGCCGGTGTGCCGCTCCCCTGCACCCTGTTCCCAGGGTGCTTGTCCAACTTCACCTCCGAGAGTCATTTGGCCCCTCTCTTCCTGCTGTTCGCCGCCCGGCCAGTTGCCAGGTTTGGGGGGGTGGTCGGTCCCTGGCGGGACTTGCACGCCTTTCCTTCCCGTTGCAGTGACAGGATGGTGCTCGTTCTGGTTATGAACGGGGTGTCACCTTGGTGATTGATCCTGCCCTCGTTGGTTTGGAGGGGTGTGAAGAAACTGGCACCCGGTGGGGGTTGACGAGTTATTCCTGCACTTCTACTCCATCCTCTTTTCACTCAGGCTTGGGGCACAGCCTCCGGGGCTGGGAAGGGGAGAGAGAGAGGAATGGTCGGTAGGGAAGGGTTGGTCCACCAAGCCCTGGATGCACTCAGCGGTGCCCTGTTCTCAGGGGACATGTCCACCAGGACCTCCGAGCCTCGCTTTGCCCCTCTCTTCCTGCCCGCTGCTGACTGGCAGGGAATTGGGTAGGGATGGAAGATGGCCCTGGCGGGTCTCGTGTGACTTTCCTTCCCAACACGGGGGTTGGCTGGTGCTCATTCCTGTTACAAAATGGGGCATCGCCGTGTTCGTTGCTCCTGCCCCATTCGGCTTCGAGGAGCGGGGTGAAGCCGGAACCCTGTGGGTGGTGACGACCCTTTCTTGCACTTTTTCTCCATCCTCTTTTCCACTCCGCCCGGGGGCACAGTCTCAGAGGCTGGGACAGGGACCCATTAACGCACTGTTCTCCATCCTTTTTTCCAATCCACTAAGGGCACAGCTTCCGGGGCTGGGACGGGGTCGGGGAGGGGAGAGAAAGAGAAAAGTTTGGTGGGGAAGTGTTGCTCCGTCAAGACCGGGATGCCCTTCCCTGGCGCCCTGTTCCTAGCGGGCCTGTCTACCGTGACCTCCGAGAGTGTCTTGGCCCATCTCTTATTGCTGTACGCCGCCCGTCATGGGGCGGATTGGCTGAGAGGTCGGTCCCTGGCGAGTATCCCACGCCTTTCCTTTCCGTCGCGGTGGGAGGAGGCTGCTGGTTCCTGTTACGAAGTGGGGGGTCGCCGTGGTGGTTAATCCTGCACTCCTCGGCTTGGAGGGGCGGGGAGAAGCCGGCACCCGGTGGGCGGTGATATCCTTTTCCCACACCTTCTCCATCCTCTTTTCCACTCCACCCGGGGTACAGCCTCCAGGGTTGGGACGGGGTCGGGAAGGTGAGAGAGAGAGTAAAGGTCTGCGGGGAAGGGATACTTCGCCAAGCCTGGGATGCGCTCAGAGGTGCCCTGTTCTCAGGGTTCGTGTCAAACGTGACCTCTGAGAAGCACTTGGAACCTCTCTTCCTGCTGGGTGCCGCCCAGCGGGGGGCCTGCTTGGGGATTAGGTCATTCACTGGCCGGTCTCCCAGGCCTTCCCATCGCGAGGGCAGAAGGGTGCTGGTTCCTGTTACGAACCTGGGGGTCGCCATGTTGTTTGATCCTCCCATCCTCGGCTTGATGGGGCATGGAGAAGCCGGCAACCTGTGGGTGGTGACGACCCTTTCCCGCACTTCTTCTCCATCCTCTATTCCACGCCGCCCGTAGGCACAGCCTCCAGGGCTGAGAGGTGTCCTGAAGGGGAGAGAGAGAAAAGTTGGTGGGGAAGTGTTGCTCCGCCAAGCTCGAGGTGCCGCTCCCTGGCACCCCCTTCCCAGGGGGCTTGTCTAATTTCACCTCCTAGAGTCACTTGGCCCCTCTCTTCCATCTGGGCCCCGACGGGCGGGTTGGCGGGTTTGGGGGGCTGGTCGGTCCCTGGCAGGTCTTGCACTCCTTTCCTTTCCGTCAGGGTGGCAGGATGGTGCTTGTTCCACTTATGAAGGGGGTGTTACCATGGTGATTGATCCTGCCCTTGTTGGTTTGGAGGGGTGTGAAGAAACCAGCGCCCGGTGAGGGGCGACGACTTATTCCCGCACATCTACTCCATCCTCTTTTCACTCAGCCCTGGTGCACAGCCTCCGGGGCTCGGAAGGGGAGAGAGAGAGGAAAGGTTGGTGTGGAATGGTTACTCCACCAAGTCCTGGATGCACTCAGCGCTTCCCTGTTCCCAGGGGGCATGTCCAACAGGACCTCCGAGCCTCGCTTTGCCCCTCTTCCTGCCAGCCGCTAACCGGCAGGGGAGTGGGTGGGGATGGAAGTTGGGCCCTGGCGGGTCTCGCGTGACATTCCTTCCCAAAGCGGGGGGAGGCGGGTGCTCATTCCCTTTACAAAGTGGTGCGTCGCCGTGTTGGTTGCTCCTGCCCTCTTTGGCTTCGAGGGGCGGGGTGAAGCCGGCACCCTGTGGTTGGTGATGACCCTTTCTTGCAGTTCTTCTCCATCCTCTTTTCCACTTGGCCTGGAGCACAGCCTCCAGGGCTCCCAGGAGTCTGGAAGGGGAGAGAAAGAGGAAAGGTCGGTGGGGAGTGTTTCTCCGCCAGCCCGGGGTGCTGTTCCTTGGCACCCTGTTCCCAGGGGCCTATCCAACTTGACCTCGGAGATTCACTTGGCCCCTCTCTTCCTGCTGTGCGCGACCTGGCGGAGGGTCAGGTGAGGGGGGAGTTCGGTCCCTGGCGGGTCTCGCACGCCTTTCCTTCCCATCGCGGTGGCAGGAAGGTGTTCATTCCAGTTACGAAGAGGGGTCACCATGGTGATTGATTCTGCCCTCGTTGGTTTGGACGGGTGTGAAGAAACCGAAAAGCGGTTGGGGGTGGCGACCCTTTCCCGCACTTCAACTCCATCCTATTTTCACTCGGCCTTGGGGCACAGCCTCCAGGGCTGGGAAGGTTAGGGAAAGAGAGAGAGAGAGAGGAAAGGTCGGTGGGGAAGGTTTGCTCCGCCATGTCCGGGACTAGCTCAGACGCGCCTTGTCCCCAGGGGGCGTGTCCGTCGGGACCTCCAAGCATCGCTTTCCCCTCTCTTCCTGTTGGCGCCACCCGATGGGGGCGGTTTTGGTGGGGGAGAATGGTCCCTGGCGGGTCTCGCATGCCTTTCTTTCCTGTCGAGGAGACAGGAGTGTGCTCTTTCCCGTTACAAGGTCTGGCGTCGCAGTGGTGGTTGATCCTGCCCTCTTTGGCTTGGAGAGGCGAGGATAATCCGGCAGCCGGTGGGTGGTGATGATCCTTTCCCACACTTGTTCTCCATCCTCTTCTCCAATCCACCCTGGGACACAGTCTCTGGGGCTGGGACGGAGTCGGGAAGGGGATAGAGAAAGGAAAGGTAGGGGGGAAGGATTGCTCCCAAAAGGCAAGGGTGCCGTTCCCTGGAACCCTGTTCCCAGGGGGCTTGTCCAACTTGACCTCTGAAAGTCACTTGGTCTATCTCTTCCTGCTGGGCACTGCCCAGGGGGGCAAATGATGATGGGGGAGGTTGATCCCTGGCGGGTCTTGGACGTCTTTCCTTCCCGTCACAGTGGCAGGAGGTTGCTTGTTCCATTTATGAAGGGGGCTCACCATGGTGATTGATCCTGCCCTGGTTGGTTTGGAGGGCTTTGAAGAAACCGGCACGGGGTGAGCGGTGATGACCCTTTCCCGCTCTTCTACTCCATCCTCTATTCACTCCACCCGGGTGCTCAGCCACCTGGGCTGGGAAGGGTCGGGTAGGGGAGAGAGAAAGGAAAGGTCGGTGGGGAAGGGTTGCTCCGCCAAGTCCTCATAGGCGCCCTGTCCACAGTGGGCGTGTCCACCAGGACCTCCCAGCATCGTTTTGCCCCCCTCTTCCTGTTGGCGCCACCCGACCACGGGGCAGTTTGGTGGGGAGTTCGGTCCCTGGCGGGTCTCGCGTGCCTTTCCTTCCCGTGGCAGGGGCAGGCGGGTGCTCATTCCCGTTACAAAGTGGAGTGTCGCCATGGTAGTTGATCCTGCCCTCCTTGGATTGGAAGAGCTTGGAGAACCCGGCAGCCGGAGGGCCGACACGACCTTTTCCCGCACTTCTCCATCTTCTTTAACATTCCGCTCGGGTGCACAGCCTCCGGGGCTGGGACGGGGTCGGGAATGGGAGAGAGAGAAGAAAGATCGGTGGGGAAGGGTTGCTACGCGAAGCTCGGTGGGCGGCTGCAAGGTGCCCTGTTCCCAGGGGGCGTGTCCACCAGGACCTCGGAGCCTCGCTTGGCCCCTCTCTTCATGTCCGCCGCTGACAGGCAGGGGATGGGGTGAGGTTCGAGATCAGGCCCTGGCGTTTCTCGCGCGCCTTTCCTTCATGTCGCGGGTCCAGAAGGGTGTTCATTCCTATTATGAAGGGGGTTCACCGTGGTGATTGATATTGCCTTCTTTCTTTTCTAGGGGTGTGAAAAGCCGGCACTCGGTTGGGAGTAGCGACACTTTCCCTCACTTCTACTCCATCCTCATTTCACTCATCCCGGGGGCACAGCGTCCAGGGTTTGGAAGGGTTGGGAACAGGAGATAGAGAGGAAAGTTCGGTGGGTAAGGGTTGCTCCGCCAAACCCGGGGGGCCGCTTCACAGCGCCTTTTTCAAAGAGGGCATGTGCACCGGGACCTCTGAGATTCACTTGGCCCTCTATTCCTGCTGGCCTCCGCCCGGCAGGTGCGGTGTGTGGGTGGAGGTCAGTCCGTGGCGGGTCTTGCGTGCTTTTCTTTCCCGTCACGAGGGGAGGAGTGTGCTCATCCTGTTAGAAAGTGGGGTGTCACAGTGGTGGTTGATCCTGCCCTCGTTGGCTTGGAGGAGCGGGGAGAAGCCGGCACCCTGTGGGCAGTGATGACCCTTTCCTGCATTTCTTCTCCATCTTCTTTTCCACTGGGCCTGGGGGCACAGCCGCCAGGGCTCCGAGGTGTCGGGAAGGGGAGAGAGAGAGGAAAGGTTGGTGGGGAGTGTTTCTTTGCCAGCCTGGGGTGCCGTTCCCTGGCACCCTGGTCCCAGGGGGCTTGTCCAACTTGACCTCAGAGATTCACTTGGCCCCTCTCTTCCCGATTCTGCCCTTGTTGGTTTGGAGGGGTGGGAAGAAACCGGCACCCTCTGAGGGTTTACGACACTTACCCGCACTTCTACTCCATCCTATTTTAACTCAGCCTGGGGGCACAGCCCCCGGGGCTGGGAACAGTTGGGAAAGAGAGAGAGAGGAAAGGTCGGTGGGGCAGGGTTGCTCCGCCAAGTCCTGAATGCACTCAGAGGCGTCCTGTCCCCTGGGGCCGTGTCCACCGGGACCTGCCAGCATCGCTTTGCCACTCTCTTCCTGGTAGCGCCGACCGACAGGGGCGGTTGTTGGTGGAGAACCCTCCCTGAGGGTCTCGCGTGCATTTTTTTCCCGTCACGGAGGCAGGAGTGTGCTCTTTCCCGTTACAAAGTGGGGGGTCGTCGTGGTGGTTGATCCTGCCCTATTTGGTTTGAGGGTCGAGGAGAATCCAGCAGTCGGTTGGCGGAGACGACACTTTCCCACAATTGTTTTCCATCCTCTTTTCCAATCCACTCTGGGGCACAGCCTCCAGGGCTGGGACGGGGTCGGGAAGGGGAGAGAGAGAGGAAAGGTCGGTGGGGAGTGATTGCTCCTCCAAGGCCGGGGTGCCGCTCCCTGGAACCCTGTTCTCAGGGAGCTGTCCACCTTGACCTCTGAGAGTTACATGGCCCCACTTTTCCTGTTGGGCGACGCCGGCTGGGGGCCAGATGTGGGGGAGGTCGGTCGCTAGCGGGTCTCGCACGCATTTCCTTCCCGTCGCAGGTCCAGGAGGGTGCTTGTTCCCGTTATGAAGGGGGTTCACCGTGGTGATTGATCCTGCCCTCTTTCGTTTGGAGGGGTGTGAGGAAGCCAGCACCCGGATGGGGGTGACAACCCTTTCCTGCACTTCTACTCCATCCTCATTTCACGCAGCCTGGAGGAACAGCCTCTTTGGCTGGGAAGGGTCGGGAACAGGAGAGAGAGAGGAAAGGTCGGTGGGGAAGGGTTGCTCCGCCAAACCTGGGGTGTCGCTCCACAGCGCCTTTTTCCCAGGGGGCGTGTCCAGCGGGACCTCCGAGATTCACTTGGCCCCTCTATTCCTGCTAGCCTCCGCCCGGCAGGGGCGATGTGCGGGGGTTGGACGGTCCGTGGCGGGTCTCGCGTGCTTTTCCTTCCCGTTGCTGGGGGAGGAGGGTGCTCATCCCGTTACAAATTGGGGTGTCATCGTGGTGGTTGATCCTTCCCTCGTTGGCTTGGAGGGTCGATGAGAAGCCAGCACCCTGTGTGCAGTGAATACCCTTTCCTGCACTTCTTCTCCATCCTCTTTTCCACTGGGCCTGGGGGCACAGCCTCCAGGGCTCCCAGGAGTCTCGAAGGGGAGAGAGAGTGGAAAGATCGGTGGGGAGTGTTGCTCCGCCAGCCCAGGGTGCCGTTCCCTGGCACCCTGTTCCCAGGGGCCTATCCAACTTGACCTCGGAGATTCACTTAGGCCCTCTCTTCCTGCTGGGGGCCACCTGGCGGGGGGCCGGGTGAGGGGGGAGTTCGGTCCCTGGCAGGTCTCGCACGCCTTTCCTTCCTGTCGCTGTGGCAGGAGGGTGTTCGTTCCAGTTACGAAGGGGTGTCACCATGGTGATTGATTCTGCCCTCGTTGGTTTGGAGGGGTGTGAAGAAACCCGCAACCTGTGGGGGGTGACAACCCTTTCCCGCTCTTCAACTCCATCCTATTTTCAGCTAGCCTGGGGACACAGCCTCCGGGGCTGGGAAGGTTCGGGAAAGAGAGAGAGAGACAGGAAAGGTCGTTGGGGAAAGTTCGCTCCGCCAAGTCCTGGATGAGCTCAGAGGCACCCTGTCCCCTGGGGGCGTGTCCACCAGGACCTCCGAGCCTCGCGTGGCCCCTCTCTTCCTGCCCGCCGCCGACAGGCAAGGGATGGGGTGGGGTTCGAGGTCAGGCCCTGGCTGGTCTCACACGCCTTTAGTTCACGTCGCGGGGGGAGGTGGGTGCTCATTCCTATTACAAAGTGGGGTACATCGTGGTGGTTTCTCCTGCCCTCTCCGGCTTGGAGAGGCATGGAGAAGCCAGCACCCTGTGTTTGGTGACGACCCTTTCCGGCACTTCTTCTCCATCCTCTTTTCCACTCTGCCCGTGGGCACAGGTGTCTGAAGGGGAGAGAGAGAGGTAAGGTTGGTGGGGAAGTGTTGCTCCGCCAAGCCCGGGGTGCCACTCCCTGGCAACCTGTTCCCCAGGTGTCCTGTCCAACTTCACCTCTGAGAGTCACTTGGCTGCTCTCTTCCCTCTGGGTGCCACCCAGCGGGTTGCCGGGTTTGGGGGTTGATCAGTCCCTGGCGGGTCCTGCAAGCCTCTCCTTCCCGTCGCGGTGGCAGGATGGTGCTCATTCCACTTATGAAGGGGGTGTCACCAAGGTGATTGATCCTGCCCTCGTTGGTTTGGAAGTATGTGAAGAAACCGGCCCCTGGTGGGGGGTGACGACTTATTCCCGCACTTCTACTCCATCCTCTTTTCACTCGGAAGGGGAGAGAGAGAGGAATGGTCGGTGGGGAAGGGTTGGTCCACCAAGCCCTGGATGCACTCAGCGGTGCCCTGTTCCCAGGGGGCATATCCACCAGGACCTCCGAGCCTCGCTTTGCCCCTATCTTCCTAACCGCTGCCCACCGGCAGGGGATTGGGTGGGGATGGAAGTTGGGCCCTGGCGGGTCGTCCGGGCCTTCCTGTCGCGGGGGCAGGAGTGTGCTGGTTCCCGTTACTAAGCTGGGGGTCGCCATGGTGGTTGATCCTGCCCTCCTCGGCTTGGAGGGGTGGAGAAAAGCCATCAAACTGTGGTCGGTGATGACCCATTCCCACACATCTTCTCCATCCTGCTTTCCACTCCGTCCGTGGGCAAAGCCTCCTGGGCTAGGAGGTATCAGGAATGGGAGAGAGAAAGGAAAGTTTGGTGGGGAAGTGTTGCTCTGCCATGCACAGGGTGCCATTCCCTGGCACCCTGTTCCTGGTGGGTGTGTCCAATGTGACCTCTGAGATAACTTGGCCCCACTCATCCTGCTTTGCACCACCGGTGATGGGCCGGATGTGGGGGGAGGTCGGTCCATAGCGGGTCTCGCACGCCTTTCCTTCCACTCGCGGGTCCAGGAGGGTGCTCGTTCCCGTTAAGAAGAGGATTCACCTTGGTGATTGATCCTGCCCTCCTTGGTTTGGAGGGGTGTGAAGAAGCTGGCACCCGGTTGGGGGTGACGACCCTTTCTCGCACTTCTACTCCATCCTCATTTCACTCAGCCCGGGGGCACAACCTCCGGGGCTGGGAAGGGTCGGAAAGGGGAGAGAGAGATGAAAGGTCGGTGGGGAAGGGTTGCTCCACCAAGTCCAGTGGGCCAATCCATAGCACATTATACCCAGGGGGCATGGCCACCGGGACCTCCGAGAGTCACTTGGCCCCTCTCTTCCTGCTGGGCGCCGCCCGGCGGGTTGCCGGGTTTGGGGGGGTGGTCGGTCCCTGGCGTGTCTTCCATGCCTTTCCTTCCCGACGTAATGGTAGGATGGTGCTCGTTCCAGTTATGAAGGGGGTGTTACCATGGTGATTGATCCTGCCCTTGTCGGTTTGGAGGGGTGTGAAGAAACTGGCACCCGGTGCGGGGTGACGACTTATTCCCGCACTTCTACTCCATCCTCTTTCACTCAGCCTTGGGGCACAGCCTCCGGGGCTGGGAAGGGGTGAGAGAGAGAGGAATGGTCAGTGGGGAAGGGTTGGTCCACCAAGGCCTGGATGCGCTCAGCGGTGCCCTGTACCCAGGGGGCATGTCCACCAGGACCTCCGAACCTCGCTTTGCCCCTCTCTTCCTGCCCACCGCCGACCTGCAGGGGATTGGGTGGGGATGGAAGACAGGCCCTGGCGGGTCTCGCGTGACTTTCCTTCCCAATGCGGGGGGAGGAGGGAGCTCATTCCCATTACAAAGTGGGGCGTCGCCGTGTTCGTTGCTCCTGCCCTCTTCGGCTTCGTGGGGCGGGGTGACGCCGGCACCCTGTGGGTGGTGACGACCCTTTTTCGCACTTCTTCTCCATCCTCTTTTCCACTATGCCCGGGGACACAATCTCAGAGGCAGGGACGGGGTCGGGAATGGGAGAGAGAGAGGAAAGGTCAGTGGGGAAGGGTTGCTTCGTCAAGCTCGGGGGGACAAATTACAAGCCTTGTTCCCAGGAGGCTTGTGCACCTGGACCTCCGAAAGTTGCTTGACTCCTCTCTTCCTGCTGAATGCCCCCCCGGCCGGGGACGGGTTGATGGAGGAGGTCAGTACCTAGCGGGTCTCTCACGCCTTTCCTTCCCTTTGCGGGGGCAGGAGGGTGTTCGTTCCCCTTAGGAAGAGGGGGATCACCATGGTTGTTGATTCTGCCCTCCTGGTCTTGGAGGGGGGGTAGAAGCTGGCAGCCGGTGGGAGGTGACGACCATTTCCTGCACTTCTTCTCCATCCTCTTTTCACTCCGCACAGGGGCATGGCTTCTAGGGCTGATATGGCGTCGTGAAGGGGAGAGAGAGAGAAAAGTTCCGTGGGGAAGCGTTGCTCCGCCAAGCCCGAGGTGCCCCTCCCTGCCACCGTGTTCCCAGGGAGTTTGTTCAACTTCACCTCCGAGAGTCACTTGGCCCCTCTCTTCCTGCTAGGAGCCGCCCGGCGGCTTGCCGGGTTGGGGGGGTGGTCGGTCCCTGGCGGGTCTTGCACCCCTTTCCTTCCCATCACGTTGGCAGGATGGTGCTCGTCCACTTATGAAGGGAGTGTCACCATGGTGATTGATCCTGCCCTCCTTGGTTTGGAGGGGTGTGAAGAAACCTGCACTCAGTAGGGGGTGACGACTTATTCCCGCACTTCTACTCCATCCTCTTTTTACTCAACCCTGGGGCACAGCCTCCGTGGATGGGAAGGGGAGAGAGAGAGGAAAGGTCGGTGGGGAAGGGTTGCTCCACCAAGCCCTGGATGCGCTAAGCGGTGCCCTGTTCCCAGGGGCATGTCCAACGTGACCTTTGAGGGTCACGTGGAGCCTCTCTTTCTGCTGGGCGCTGCCCATTAGGGACCGGCTGGAGAATGAGGTCAGTCCCTGGCTGTTCTCCTGGGCTTTCCAGTCGTGTGAGCAGAAGGGTGCTGGTTCCTGTTACAAAGCTGGGGGTCGCCATGGTGTTGATCATCCCCTCCTCGTCATGGAGGGGCATGGAGAAGCTGGCAACCTTTGGGAGGTGACGACCCTTTCCCGCACTTCTTTTCCATCCTCTTTAACATTCCGCCCGGGTGCACAGCCTCCGTGGCTAGGACGGGGTCGAGAATGAGAGAAAGAGAGGAAAGTTTGGTGGGGAAGGGTTGCTCCGCCAAACCCGGGGGGCCGCACCACAGCGCATTTTTCCCAGGGGTCGTGTCCACCGGAACTTCCGAGAGTCACTTGACCCCTCTCTTCCTGCTGGCCGCCGCCCTGCATGGGGCAGGTTGGGCTGGGAGGTCTGTCCCTGGCGAGTCTCCCACGCCTTTCCTTTGCTTCGCGGTGAAAGTAGGCTGCTGGTTCCTGTTACGAAGTGGGGGGTCGCAGTGGTGGTTGATCCTGCACTCTTCATCTTGGAGGGGTGAGGAGAATCCGGCAGCCAGTGGGTGGTGACGACCCTTTAACGCACTTGTTCTCCATCCTCTTTTCCAATCCACTAAGGGCACAGTCTCCGGGGCTGGGACGGGGTCGGGAAGGGGAGAGAAAGAGGAAAGTTCGGTGGGGAAGTGTTGGTCCGCCAAGCCCGGGGTGCCACTCCTTGGCGCCCTGTTCCTAGGGGGCGTGTCTAACGTGACCTCCGAGAGTCACTTGGCCCCTCTCTTCCTGCTGGCCACCGCCCAGAGTGTTGCGGGTTGGGCTGGGAGGTCGGTCCCTGGAGAGTCTCCCAAGCCTTTCCTTCCAGTCGCGGGTCCAGGAGGGTGCTCATTCCCGTTAAGAAGGGTATTCACCTTGGTGATTGATCCTGCCCTCCTTGGTTTGGAGGGGTGTGAAGAAGCCGGCACCCAGTTGGAGGTGACGACCCTTTCCCGCACTTCTACTCCATACTCATTTCACTCAGCCCGGGGGCACAACCTCCGGGGCTGGGAAGGGTCGGGAAGGGGAGAGAGAGAGGAAAGGTCGGTGGAGAAGGGTTGCTCCGCCAAGCCTGGTGGGCCCCTCCATAGCGACTTTTACCCAGTGGGCGTGTCCACCGAGATCGCTGATAGTCATTTGGCCCCTCTCTTCCTGCTGTCCGCCGCCAGGCATGGGGCGAAGTAGGGGGGAGGTTGGTCTCTGGCCGGACTAGCACTGCTCTCCTTCCAATCGCGGGGGCAGGTGGGTGCCGGTTTCCGATACAAATGGGGGTTCACCGTGGTGGTTGTTCCTGCCCTTGTTGGCTTGGAGGCGCGGGAAGACTCCCGGCACCTCATTGGGGATGACGACACTTACCCTG
This sequence comes from Aplodontia rufa, assembly GCA_004027875.1. Classification (NCBI taxonomy): domain Eukaryota; kingdom Metazoa; phylum Chordata; class Mammalia; order Rodentia; family Aplodontiidae; genus Aplodontia; species Aplodontia rufa. Next base: position 13,948 of record PVKS010025707.1, on the reverse strand, counting down.
CACTTCTACTCAATCCTCTTTTCACTCAAACCTGGGGCACAGCCTCTGGGGATGGGAAGGGGTTGGAAAGGGTAGATAGAGGAAAGGTCAGAGGGGAAGTGTTGCTCCGCCAAGGCCGGGTTGCCACTCCCTGGCACCCTGTTCCCAGGGGGCGTGTCCAACTTGACCTCTGAGAGTTACTTGGATCCACACTTCCTGTTGGGCAACGCCGGCTGGGGGCAGGCTGGGGGGGAGGTCGGTCCCTAGAAGGTCTCGCGTGCTTTTCTTTCCCGTCGCGGGTCCAGGAGGGTGCACGTAACAGTTATGAAGGGGGTTTACCGTCGTGATTCATCCTGCCCTCTTTCGTTTGGAGGGGTTGAAAAAGCCGGAACCCGTTGGGGGTGACGACCCTTTTCTGCACTTCTACTCCATCCTCATTTAACTCAGCCTGGGGGCACAGCCACCAGGGCTGGGAAGGGTCGGGAACAGGAGAGAGAGAAGAAAAGTTGGTGGGGAAGGGTTGCTCCAACAAACCCGGGGGGCCGCTCCACAGCGCCTTTTTCCCAGGGGGCGTGTCTACCGGGACATCCGAGATTCACTTTGCCCCTCTATTCCTGCTGGCCTCCGCCCAGCGGGGGCGGTGTGCGGGGGGAGGTTGGTCCGTGGCGGGTCTTGCGTGCTTTTCCTTCCCGTCGCGGTGGTAGGATGGTGCTCATCCCGTTACAAAGTGGGTGTCACCGTGGTGGTTGATCCTGCCCTCGTTGGCTTGGAGTGGTCGGGAGATGCCGGCACCCTGTGGGCAGTGACGACCCTTTCCTGCACTTCTTCTATATCCTTTTTTCCACTGGGCCTGGGGGCACAGCGTCCAGGGCTCCGAGGTGTCGGGAAGGGGAGAGATAGAGGAAAAGTCGTTGGAGAGTGTTGCTCCTCCAGCCCTGGGTGCGGTTCCCTGCCACCCTATTCCCAGGGGCCTGTCCAACTTGATCTCGGAGATTCACTTGGCCCCTCTCTTCCTGCTGGGGGCCACCTGGAGGTTGGACAGGTGAGGGGGGAGTTCGGTCCCTGGCGGGTCTCGCACGCCTTTTCTTCCCATCGCGGTGGCAGGAGCGTGCTCGTTCCAGTTACGAAGGGGGGGTCACCATGGTGATTGATTCTGCCCTCCTTGGTTTGGAGGGGTGTGAAGAAACCGGCACCCTATGGCGGGTGACAACCCTTTCCTGCACTTCGACTCCATCTTATTTTCACTCAGCCTGGGGGCACAGCATCCTGGGCTGCGAAGGGTCGGGAAAGAGAGAGAGAGAATAAAGGTCGGTGGTTTATGGTCGCTCTGCCAAGTTCTGGATGCGCTCACAGGCGCCCTGTCCCCAGGGTGCGTTTCCACCTAGGCCACCCAGCATCGCTTTGCCCCTCTCTTCCTGTTGGCGCTGCACGACGGGGGCGGTTTGGGTGGGATAATGGTCCCTGGCGGGTCTCCCGTGCCTTTCTTCCCGTCGCGGAGGCAGAAGTGTGCTCTTTCCCGTTACAAAGTGGGGGATCACCTTGGTGTTTGATCCTGCCGTCTTTGGCTTGGAGAGGCGAGGAGAATCCGGGAGCCGGTGGGCGGTGACGACACTTTCCCGCACTTCTTCTCCATACTCTTTTCCAATCCACCCTGGTGTACAGGGATGGGACGTTGTTGGGAATGGGAGAGAAAGAGGAAAGATCTGTGGGGAAGGGTTCTTACCCAAAGGCCGAGGGCCTCTGCACGGTGCCCACTTCCCAGGGGGCGTGTACACCAGGACCTCCTAGCCTCTCTTGGCCCCTCTCTTCCTGCCCACCGCCGACCAGCAGGGAACGGGGTGGGGGTGGATGTCAGGCCCTGGCGGGTCTCGAGCGCCTTTCCTTCCTGTCGCGGGGGAGGATGGTGCTCATTCCCGTTACAAATTGGGGTGCCACCGTGGTGGTTTCTCCTGCCCTCTTCGGCTTGGAGGGGTGGTATGAAGCTGGCACCCTGTGTGCGGTGACGACACTTTCCCGCACTTTTTCTCCATCCTCTTTTCCAATCCACCCTGGGGCAAAGCCTCCGGGGCTGGGACGGGGTCGGGAAGGGAAGAGAGAGAGGATAGGTTGGTGGGGAAGGGTTGCTCCACCAAGCCGGTGTGCCGCTCCGTGGCGCCCCGTTCCCAGGGCGGGTGTCCATCGGGACCTCCGAGAGTCACTTGGCCCCTCTCATCCTGCTATCCGCCGCCTGGCATGAGTCGGGGTGGGGGTGAGGCCGGTCTCTGTCTGTTCTCGCATGCTTTCCATCCCATCGCGGGGGCAGGAGAGTGCTCGTTCCCTTGACAAAGTGGGGGTGACCGTAGTGGTTGGATCTGCCTTTGATGGCTTGGACGCAAGGGGAGATATTGGTACCTGGTGGGGGCTAACGACACTTTCTGTGCACTTCAACTCCATCCTATGTTCCAATCCACCCTGGGGCACAGCCAAACGGGGGTGGGACGGGGTTGGGAAGGGTAGAGAGAGGAAAGGTCAGATTGGAAGTTTTGATCCGCCAATGCCGGGGTGCCGCTCACTGGCACCCAGTTCGCAGGTGCGTGTCCAGCTTGACCTCTGAGAGTTTCTTGGCCCCACTCTTCCTGTTGGGCGACGCCAGCTGGGGGCTGGATGGGGGGAGGTCGGTCCCTAGCGGGTCTCGCACACCTTTCCTTCCAGTCGCGGGTCCAGGAGGGTGCTTGTTCCCGTTATGAATGGGGTTCACTGTGGTGATTGATCCTGCCCTCTTTCGGTTGGAGGGGTGTGAAGAAGCCGGCACCCGGTTCGGGTTGATGACCCTTTCCTGCACTTCTACTCCATCCACATTTCACTCCGCCCGGGGCACAGCCTCCAGGGCTGGGAAGGTTCAGAAACAGGAGAGAGAGAAGAAAGGTTGGTGGGGAAGGGTTGCTCCGCCAAACCAGGGGGGCCACTCCTCAACGCCTTTTTCCCAGGTGGTGTGTCTACCGGGACCTCCGAGATTCACTTGGCCCCTCTATTCCTGCTGACCTACATCCAGAGGGGGGGGTGTGTGGGGGTGGTCGGTCCGTGGCGTCTGGCGTGCTTTTCCTTCCCATCGCGGGAAGAGGAGGGTGCTCAAACCGTTACAAAGTGGAGTGTCAGCGTGGTGGTTGATCCTGCCCTCGTTGGGTTCGAGGTTCGGGGAGAAGCCGGCACCCTGTGGGCAGTGATTACCCTTTCCTGCACTTCTCCATCCTCTTTTCCACTTGGCCTGGGTGCACAGCCTCCAGGGCTCTGAGGAGTTGGGAGAGGGAGAGAGAGAGGAAAGATCGGTGGGGAGTTTTGCTCTGCCAGCCCGGGGTTCCGTTCCATGGCACCCTGTTCCCAGGGGCCTGTCCAACTTGACCTCAGAGATTCACTTGGCCCCTCTCTTCCTGCTGGGGGCCACCTGGCGGGGGGCCTGGTGAGAATGGAGTTCAGTTCCTGGCATGTCTCGCACGCCTTTTCTTCCCGTCACGGTGGCAGAAGCGTGCTGGTTCCAGTTACGAAGGGTGGTCACCATGGTGATTGATTCTGCCCTCCTTGGTTTGGAGTGGTGTGAAGAAACCGGCACCCTGTGGGGGGGATGACCCTTTCCCGCACTTCTACTCCACCCTATTTTCACTCAGCCTGGGGGCACAGACTCTGGGGCTGGGAAGGGTCAGGAAAGAGAGAGAGAGAGGAAAGGTCGATGGGGAAGGGTCGCTCTGCCAAGTCTTGGATGTGCTCAGAGGCGCCCTTTCCCTAGGGGGTGTGTCCACCGGGACCTCCCAGCATCGCTTTGCCTGTTGGGGCCGCCGGAATGGGGCGGTTTTGGGCGGGAGAACGGTCCCTGGCGGGTCTCGCGGGCCTTTCTTTCCTGTTGCGGAGGCAGGAGTGTTCTCTTTCCTGTTACAAATTGAGGGATCGCCGTGGTGGTTGATCCTGCCATCTTTGGCTTGGAGGGGCAAGGAGAATCCGGCAGCCGGTGGGTGTGACGACCCTTTCCCACACTTCTTCTCCATCCTGCTTTCCACTCCATCCGTGGGAACAGCCTCCAGGGCTGGGAGGTATCAGGAAGGGGAGAGAGAGAGGAAAGGTCGGTGGGGAAGTGTTGCTCTGAAAAGCACAGGGTGCCGTTCCCTGGCACCCTGTTCCTAGTGGGTGTGTCCAATGTGACCTCTGAGAGTCACTTGGCCCATCTCTTCCTGCTGGGCACCCCCGATGGGGGCCGGATGAGGGGGAGGTCGGTCCCTAGCGGGTCTCGCACGCCTTTCCTTCCAGTCGCGGGTCCAGGAGTGTGCTCTTTCCCGTTAAGAAGGGGGTTCACCTTGGTGATTGATCCTGCCCTCCTTGGTTTGGAGGGGTGTGAAGAAGCCTGCAACTGGTTGGGGGTGAAGACCCTTTCCTGCATTTCTACTCCATCCTCTTTTCACTCAGCCCGGGGTCACAACCTCTGGGGCTGGGAAGGGTAGGGTATGGGAGAGAGAGAGGAAAGGTCGGTGGGAAAATGTTGCTCTTCCAAGCACAGGGTGCCGTTCCCTGGCACCCTGCTCCCAGTGGGTGTGTCCACCGGGACCTCTGAGAGTCACTTGGTCCTTTTCTTCCTGCTGTCCGCCGCCAGGCATGGGGCGGGGTAGGGGGGAGTTCGGTCTCTGGCCGGACTCGCACTGCTTTCCTTCCCATCGTGGGGGCAGTTGGGTGCTCATTTCCATTACGAATGTGGGGTCTCCGTGGTTGTTGATCCTGCCCTCGTTGGCTTGGAGGGGCTAGGAGAATCCGGCAGCCGGTGGGTGGTGATGAAACTTTAATGCACTTGTTCTCCATCATCTTTTCCAATCCACTAAGGGCACAGCCTCCGGGGCTGGGACAGGGTCAGGAAGGGTAGAGAGAGGAAAGGTCAGAAGGGAAGTGTTGCTCCGCCAAGGCCGGTGTGCCACTCCCTGGCACCCTGTTCCCAGGGGGCGTGTCCAACTCGAACTCTGAGATTTACTTGGCCCCAGTCTTCCTATTGTGCGACGCTGGCTGTGGGTCCCGGATAGGGAGAGGTCGGTCCCTAGCGGGTCTCGCACGCCTTTCCTTCCTGTTGAGGGTCACGGAGGGTGCTCATTCCTGTTATGAAGGGGGTTCACCGTGGTGATTGAATCTCCCCTCTTTCGTTTGGAGGGGTGTGAAGAAGCCGGCACCTGGTTGGGGGTGACGACCCTTTCCTGCACCTATACTCCATCCTCTTTTCACTCAGCCCGGGGGCACAACCTCCGTGGCTGGCCTGGATCAGGAAGTGGAGAGGGAAAGGAAAGGTCGGTGGGGAAGTGTTGCTCTGCCGAGCACAGGGTGCCATTCCGTGGCACCCTGTTCCCAGTGGGTGTGTCCAATGTGACCTCTGAGAGTCATTTGGCCCCTCTCTTCCTGCTGTCCGCGGCCGGGCATGGGGCGGGGTTGGGGGGAGTTCGGTCTCTGGCCGGACTCGCACTGCTTTCCTTCCCATCGTTGGGGCAGGAGGGTGCTCGTTTCCGTTACGAATGCGGGGTCGCCGTGGTGGTTGATCCTGCCCTCGTTGGCTTGGAGGGGCTAGGAGAATCCGTCAGCCGAGGAGCGGTGACGAACCTTTAACACACTTGTTCTCCATCATCTTTTCCAATCCACTAAGGGCACAGCCTCCGGGGCTGGGACGGGGTCGTGAAGGGTAGAGAGAGGAAAGGTCAGAGGGGAAGTGTTGCTCCGGCAAGTCCGGAGTGCCGATCCACAGCGCATTTTTCCCAGGGGGCGTGTGCACCGGTACCTCCGAGAGTCACTTGGCCCTTCTCTTCCTGCTGGCCTCCACCCGGCGGGGGCCGGTGTGGCTAGGGAGTTCGGTCTGTGGCGGGTATCGCGTGCTTTTCCATCCCGTCGCGGGGGGAGGAGGGTGTGGTGAAGACCCTTTCCCGCACTTCTTCTCCATCCTCTTTAACATTCCGCCAGGGTGCACAGCCTCCGGGGCTGGGACATTGTCGGGAATGGGAGAGAGAGAGGAAAGGTCAGTGGGGAAGGGTTGCTCCGCCAAGCCCAGGATGCGCTCAGAAGCGCCCTGTTCCCAGGGTTCGTGTCCAACGTGACCTCTGAGAGTCACTTGTCCCCACTCTTCCTGCTGGGCAATGCCCAGCGGCGTGATGGGTGGGGGGTGAGGTCAGTCCCTGGCTGGTTTCCCGGGCCTTCCCTTAGCGGGGGCAGAAGGGTGCTGGTTCATGTTACGAAGCTGGAGGTCGCTGTGGTGTTTGATCCTAACCTCCTCGGCTTGGAGGGGCATGGAGAAGCCAGCAACCTGTGGGCGGTGATGACCCTTTCCCGCACTTATTCTCCATCCTCTTTAACATTCCGCCCGGGTGCACAGCCTTCAGGGCTGGGACGGGATAGGGAATGGGAGAGAGAAAGGAAAGGTCGGTGGGGAAGGTTTGCTCTGCCGAACCGGGGGGCCGCTCCACAGCGCCTTTTTCCCAGGGGGCTTGTCCACTGGGACCTCTGAGTGTCACTTGGCCCCTCTCTTCCTTCTGGCCGCCACCCGGCAGGGGGCTGTGTGTGTGGGGAGGTCGGTCCGTGGCGGGTCTCACGTGCTTTTCCTTCCCATCGCTGAGGGAGGAGGGTGCTCATCCCGTTAAAAAGTTGGGGGTCGCCGTGGTGGTTGATACTGCCCTCGTTGGTTTGGAGAGGCGGGGAGAAGCCGGCACCCTGTAGGCGGTGATGACCCTTTTCTGCACTTCTTCTCCTTACTCTTTTCCACTCCGCTCGGGGGCACAGCTAGCAGGGCTCAGAGGAGTCGGGAAGGGGAGAGAGAGAGGAAAGTTCGGTGGAGAAGTGTTGCTCCACCAAGAGGGGGTGCCGCTCAGTGGCGCCCTGTTCCTAGGGGGTGTGACTAATGTGACTTCCGAGAGTCAGCTGGCCCCTCTCTTCCTGCTGTCTGCCGCCCGGCGTGGGGCAGGTTGGCTGGGAGGTTGGTCCCTGGCGAGTCTCCCACGACTTTCCTTTCTCTCGCGGTGAGAGGAGGCTGCTGGTTCCTGTTACAATGTGTGTGGGGGGTCGCAGTGGTGGTTGATCCTGCACTCCTCGGCTTGGAGGGGCGGGGAGAAACCTGCAACCTGTGAGTGGAGTAGACCCTTTCCCGCACTTCTTCTCCATCCTTTTAACATTCCACCCAGTTGCACAGCCTCCGGGGCTGGGATGGGGTCGGGAATGTGAGAGAGAAAGGAAAGTTCGGTGGGGAAGGGTTGCTCCGACAAGCCCGGGGGGCCGCTCCTTAGGGATTTTTACCCAGGGGGCGTGTCCACCGGGACCTCTGAGAGTCACTTGGCCCCTCACTTCCTGCTGTCCGCTGCCGGGCATGGGGCAAGGTAGGGGGGAGGTCGGTCTCTGGCCCGACTTGCACTGCTCTCCTTCCCATCGTGGGGGCAGGTGGGTGCTGGTTTCCGTTACGAGTGGGGGGTTGCGGTGGTGGTTGATCCTGCCCTCGTTGGCTTGGAGGCGCGGGGAGACATCGGCACCTGGTTGGGGATGACGGCACTTTCCCTGCACTTCTACTCCATCCTCTTTTCACTCAGCTCTGGGGTACAGCCTCCGGGCCTGGGATGGGGTCGGGAAGGGGAGAGAAAGAGGAAAGATCGGTGGGGATTTGTTATTCCGCCAAGACCGGGATGCCGCTTCGTGGAGCTCTGTTCCTAGGGGGTGTGTCTAACCTGACCTCCTAGAGTCACTTGGCCCCTCTCTTCCTGCTGTCCACCACCCGCCGGTGGGCTGTGTGTGTGGGGAGGTCTGTCCTTGGCGGGTCTCGCGTGGTTTCACTTCCCGTCATGCTGGGAGGAGGGTGCTGAAACCGTTAAAAAATGGGGGATCGCCGTGGTCGTTGATCCTGCCCTCATTGGCTTGGAGGGGCAGGGAGAATCCGGCACCCTGTGGGCGCTGATGAGCCTTTCCTGCACTTCTTCTCCATCCTCTTTTCCACTCTGTTCTGGGGCACAGCCGGCAGGGTTCAGAGGAATCGGGAAGGGGAGAGAGAGAGGAAACGTCGGTGGGGAATGGTTGCTCCGCCAAACCCGTGGGGCCGCTCCACAGTGCCTTTTTCCCAGGGGGCGTGTCCACCGGGAGCTCTTAGAGTCACTTGGCCCCTCTCTTCCTGCTGTACGCCACCGGGCATGGGGCAGGGTAGGGGAGAGGTTGGTCTCTGGCCGGACTCGCACTGCTCTCCTTCCCATCGCGGGGGCAGGTGGGTTCTTGTTTCCATTACGAATGGGGGTTCGCCGTGGTGGTTGATCCTGCCCTCCTTGGATTGAAGGGGCTTGGAGAAGCCGGCAGCCGGTGGGCGGTGACGATCTTTTCCCACACTTCTCCATCTTCTTTAACATTCCGCCCGGGTGCACAGCCTCGGGGCTGGGACGGGGTCGGGAATGGGAGAGAGAGAAGAAAGATCGGTGGGGAAGGGTTGCTACGCGAAGCCCGTGGGGCCGATGCACGGCGCACTTTAAAAAGGCGGCGTGTCCACCGGGACCTCTGAGATTCATTTGGCCTCTCTCTTCCTGCTGTCCGCCGCTGGCATGGTGCGAGGTAGGGGAGAGGTCGGTCTCTGGCCGGATTCCCACTGCTCTCCTTCCCATCGCGGGGGCAGGTGGGTGCTGGTTTCCGTTACTAATGGGGGGTTGCCATGGTGTTTGATCCTCCCCTCCTCGGTTTGGAGGGGCATGGAGAAGCCGGCACCCTGTGGGTGGTGACAACCTTTCCCGCACTTTTTCTCCATTCTCTTTTCCACTCGGCCCGTGGGCACAGCCTCCAGGGCTGGGAGGTGTCTGAAAGGGGAGAGAGACAGGAAAGGTTGGTGGGGAACTGTTGCTCCACCAAGCCCTGAGTGCCGCTCCCTGGCACCCTGTTCCCAGGTGGCTTGTCCAACTTCACCACTGAGAGTCACTTGGCCCCTCTCTTCCTGCTGGGTGCCGCCCGGGGGCACATTCTCAGAGTCTAGAATGGGGTCGGGAATGGGAGAGAGAAAGGAAAGGTCGGTGGGGAAGTGTTGCTTCGCCAAGCTCGGGGGTCTGCTCTGCGGCGCCTTGTTCCCACGGGGCTTGTGCACCTGGACCTCCGAACATCGCTTGTCCCCTCTCTTCATGCTGAACGCCGCCGCTCCAGCAGGGGATGGGTTGATGGGGGAGGTCAATACCTACCAGGTCTCTCACGCCTTTCCTCCCTTCGCAGGGGCAAGAGAGTGTTCGTTCCCCTTAGGAAGAGGGGGATCACCATGGTTGTTGATTCTGCCCTCCTGGTCTTTTAGGGGTGGGTAGAAGCCAGCAGCCGGTGGGAGGTGACGACCCTTTCCTGCACTTCTACTCCATCCTCTTTTCACTCTGCCCGGGGGCATGGCTTCCAGGGATGAGATGGGGTCAGGAAGGGGAGAGAGAGAGAAAAGGTCTGTTGAGAAGCGTTGCTCTGCCAAGCCCGGGGTGCTGCTTGAAGGGGCCCTGTTCCCAGGGGACATGTCAAACAGGACCTCGCAGGATCGCTTTGCCCGTCTCTTCCTGTTGGCGCCGCCCGACAGGGGGAATTTTGGGGGGGGAGATCGGTCCCTGGCGGGTCTCGTGTGCCTTTCTTTCCCGTCGCGGAGGCAGGAGAGTGTTCTCTCCCGTTACAAAGTGGGGGGTCGTCGTGGTGGTTGATCCTGCCCAATTTGGCTTGGAGGGGCGAGGAGAATCCTGCAGCCGGTGGGTGGTGACGACACTTTAATGCACTTGTTCTCCATCCTCTTTTCCAATCCACTAAGAGCACAGCCTCCCGGGCTGGGACGGGTTCGGGAAGGGGAGAGAAAGAGGATAATTCGGTGGGGAAGTGTTGCTCCGCCAAGGCCAGGGTGCCATTCCCAAGCACCCTGTTCCCCGGGGGCATGTCCAACTTGACCTCGGAGATTCACTTGGCCCCTCTCTTTTTGCTGGGTGCCACCTGGCAGGGGGCCAGGTGAGGGGGGAGTTCGGTCTCTGGCAGGTCTCGCACGCCTTTCCTTCCCATCGCGGTTGCAGTAGGGTGCTGTTTCCAGTTACAAAGGGAGTTCATCATGGTGATTGATTCTGCCCTCTTTGATATGGAGGGATGTGAAGAAAGTGGCACCCTGTGGGGAGTGACCACCCTTTCCCGCACTTCTACTCCATCCTATTTTCACTCATCCTGGGGACACAGCCTCCAGGGCTGGGAAGGTTCGGGAAAGAGAGAGAGAGAGGAAAGGTCGGTGGGGAAGGGTCGCTCCGACAAGTCCTGGATGTGCTCAGAGGTGCCCTGTCCCCAGGGGGCATGTCCACCATGACCTCCCATCATCGTTTAGCCCCTCTCTTCCTGTTGGTGATGCCCGACGGGGTCAGTTGGGGTAGGAGAACGGTTCCTGGCCGGTCTCGCATGCCTTTCTTTCCCGTCACGGAGGCAGGAGTGTGTTCTTTCCCGTTACAATGTGGGGGGTCGCTGTGGTGGTTGATCCTGCCCTCTTTGGCTTGGAGGGGCTAGGAGAATCCGGCAGCCGGTGGGCAGTGACGACCCTTTCCCGTACTTCTTTTCCATCCTCTTTTCCACTCCGCCTGTGAGCACAGCCTCCGGGGCTGGGAAGGGTTTAGGAATGGGAGAGAGAGAGGAAAGATCGGTGGGGAAGGGTTCTTATGTGATGCCCGGGTGGCCGCTGCATGGCGCCCAGTTCCCAGGGTCTTGTCCACCAGGACCTCCGAGCCTCGCTTGGCCCCTCTCTTCCTCCCCACTGCTCACCAGCAGGGAACGGGGTTTAGGTGGAGGTCAGGCCCTGGCGGGTCTCGAGCGCCTTTCCTTCCCGTCACAGGGGAAGGAGAGTGTTCATTCCCATTACAAAGTGGGGTGTCGCCGTGGTGGTTTCTCCTGCCCTCTTCGGCTTGGAGGGGTTGGGAGAAGCCTGCACCCTGCTTGGCGGTGACGACACTTTCCCGCACTTGTTCTTCATCCTCTTTTCCAATCCACCCTGGGGCACAGCCTCTGGGGCTAGTATGGGGTCTGGAAAGGGAGAGAGAGAGGATAGGTTGGTGGGGAAGGGTTGCTCCATTAAGCCGGGGTGCCGCTCTGTGGCACCTGGTTCCCAGTGGGGGTGTCCATCGGGACCTCCGAGAATCACTTGGCCCCTCTCTTCGTGCTATCCGCTGACCGGCATGGGTCGGTGTGGGGGGGAGGCTGGTCACTGTTGGGTCTCACATCCTTTCCTTCCCATCGCGGAGGCAGCAGAGTGCTCATTCCCTTTACGACCTGGGGTCGCCGTGGTTGTTGATCCTGCCCTTGTTGGCTTGGACACGCGGGGAGACGCTGGCACCTGAAAGGGGGTGACGATACTTTCCGTGCACTTCTACTCCTTCTTCTTTTCACTCAGCCCTGGGGCACAGCCTCCAGTGCTGGGACGGGGTCGGGAAGGGGAGAGAGTTAGGAAAGATCGGTGAGGAAGTGTTGCTCCGCCAAGGCCGGGGTGCTGCTCGGCCGAGGAGGCGTGTCCCAGGAACCACTGAGAGTCACTTGGCTCCACTCTTCCTGCTGGCCACCTCCTGGCTTGGGCGGTGTGGGGCTGATGTCAGTCCATGGCAGGTCTCGAGTTACTTTCTTTCCCGTCGCAGGAGGAGGATGGTGCTCATTCCAGTTACAAAGTGGGGGGTTGCTGTGGTGGTTGATCCTGCCCTCCTAGGCTTGGAGGATCATGGATAAGGCTGCAACCTGTGGGTGGTGATGATCCTTTCCCTCCCTTCTTTTCCATCCTCTTTTCCACTCCGCCTTTGAGCACAGCCTCCAGGGCTGGGAGGAGTCGGGAAGGGGAGAGAAAGAGGAAAGGGCAGTGGGGAAGTGTTGCTCCGCTAAGGCAGGTGTGCCGCTCAGTGGTGCCCTGTTCCTAGGGGGCGTGTTTAACGTGACCTGCAAAAGTCACTTGGCCCCTCTTCTCCTGCTCTCCGCCGCCCAGCGGGGTCGGGGAGGGCTGGGAGGTCGGTCCCTGGTGGGTCTCCCACGGCTTTCCTATACCTCGCAAGGAGAGGAGGCTGCTCGTTCTTGTTACAAAGTGTGGGTCGCAGTGGTGGTTGATCCTGCACTCCTCCGCATGGAGGGGTGGGGAGAAGCCTGCACCTGGTGGGTGGTGACAACCCTTTTCCCCACTTGTTCTCCATCCTCTTTTCCAATCCACTAAGGGCTCAGCCTCCGAAGCTGGGACGGGGTCAGAAAGGGGAGAGAAAGAGGAAAGTTCGGTGGGGAAGTGTTGCTCCGTCAAGACCGGGATGCGCTCAGAGGCGCTCTGTTCCCAGGGTTCGGGTCCAACGTGACCTCTGAGAGTCACTTGGCCCCTCTCTTCCCTCTGGGCGCCGCCCAGCGGGGGGCCGGCTGGGGGGTGAGGTCAGTCCGGGCCATTTCCCGGGCCTTCCCTTCGCAGGGGAAGAATGGTGCTGGTTCCTGTTACGAAGCTGGGGGTCGCCATGGTGTTTGATTTTCCTCTCCTCATCTTGGAGGGGTATGGAGAAGCTGGGACCCTGTGGGTAGTGACGACTCTTTCCCGCACTTCTACTCCATCCTCTTTTCACTGCACCTGGGGGCATGGCTTCCAGGGCTGAGACGGCGTCGGGAAGGGGAGAGAGAGAGAAAAGGTCTGTGGGGAAGCATTGCTTCGCCAAGCCCGGGGTGCCGCCTGAAGGGGCCCTGTTCCCAGGGAATGTGTCCACCGGGACCTCCCAGCATTGCTTTGCCCATCTCTTCCTGTTGGCGCCACCCGACAGGGGGCATTTTGGAGTGGGGAGTTCGGTTTCTGGCGGGTCTCGCGTTTCTTTCTTTCCCATCGCGGGGGCAGGAGTGTGCTCTTTCCCGTTACAAAGTGGGGGGTCTCCGTGGTGGTTGATCCTGCCCTCTTTGGCTTGGAGGGGCGAGGAGAATTCGACAGCCGGTGGGCAGTAACAACCCTTTTCCGCACTTTTTCTCCATCTTCTTTTCCAATCCACCCTGGGGCACAGCCTCCGGGACTGGGACGGGGTCTGGAAGGGGAGAGAAAGAGGAAAGTTCGGTGGGGAAGTGTTGCTCTGCCAAGCCCGGGGTGCCGCTCCCTGGCACCCTGTTTCCAGGGGGCTTGTCCAACTTCACCTCCCACAGTCACTTGGCCCCTCTCTTCCTGCTGGGCACTCCCCGGCGGGGTGCCGGGTTTGGGGGGGTGGTCGGTCCCTGGTGGGTCTTGCACGAATTTCCTTCCAGTCACGGTGGCAGGATGGTGCTCATTCCAGTTATGAACGGGGTGTTACCATGGTGATTGATCCTGCCCTCGTTGTTTTGGAGGGGTGTGAAGAAACCGGCACCTGGTGGGTGGTGACGACTTATTTCCTCACTTCTACTCCATCCTCTTTGCACTCAGCCCTGGGGCACAGCCTCCAGGGCTGGGAAGGGGAGAGACAGAGGAAAGGTCATTGGAGAAGTGTGGCTCCACCAAGCCCTGGATTCGCTCAGCGGTGCACTGTTCCCAGTGGGCATGTTAACCAGGACCTCCGAGCCTCCCTTTGACCCTCCTTTACTGCCCGCCGCCAACCGGCAGGGGATTGGGTGGGGATGGAAGTCGGGCCCTGGCGGGTCTAACGTGATTTTCCTTCCCAACGCGGGGGGAGGAGGGGTCTCATTCCCGTTACAAAGTGGGGTGTCGCCGTGTTGGTTGCTCCTGCCCTCTTCGGCTTCGAGGGACGGGGTGAAGCCGGCACCCTGTGGGTAGTGACGACACTTTCTCGCACTTCTTCTCCATCCTCTTTTCCACTCCGCCCGGGGGCACAGTCTCAGAGGCTGGGACGTGGTCGGGAATGGGAGAGAGAGAGGAAAGGTCGGTGGGGAAGGGTTGCTTCCCCAAGCTCGAGGAGCCGCTCTGCGGCTCCTTGTTCCCAGGGGGCTTGTGCACCTGGTCCTCCGAACGTCGCTTAAACCCTCTCTTCCTGCTGAACGCCCCCCCTACCGGGGACGGGTTGAT
>PVKS010025706.1:0-29527 GCA_004027875.1 Aplodontia rufa | reverse complement strand
TGTGGAGCCCTGGCTCATCTCCGAGCCTGGCATCTCAGCAGAGCTGCTCCCCACACAGCTGCTCCCCAGGTGCCAGGAGGTAGAGAAGCCCACCTGCTGGCCTGGAGGACCCAACAGGCCTGTTTCTGATGCTTACCACCCCCAAACATTGCTATTCTCTAGGTGCCAGGGAAGTGATGGCACCTAGGACACGGTCTCTGTCCTCTGGCTGGAGGGGAGGCTTCCCACACACAAACAACTCCAGGACGGTGTGAGCAGGGGCACACTGAGCCCAGTTGAGGCATCCAGGAAGCTCACCTGGAGGGGGTGATGCTTACGGTGGGTCTTGAAGGGTGAATAGGAGTTCAACTGCCCGCCTGTGCCCAATCCTGGGGGCTTTGCAATGAACACCAGCTCCCTGTTCTGTTGCCGAGCGTTCTCTCAGGGATTGATCTTGTGTCTCACCAGATCGCACACTGGCTGGGGGCAGGGATTAGCCCTTTCCTTCCCATCCATTCGTCCTGGGCGGAAGGCTTCCTTGCTGTAGGAGGGTGCGCAGTAGGGCGACATTGTGGTAGGACGTTTAATAGTATTCCTAGTATTCTGGCCTCTACATACCAGAAGCACTTACCCCCTCCTGAACCATGACAAAAAAGTCTGTGAACATCATCAAGGGTTCCCTGGGGACCAAACCTCCCTTGGTTGGAAGCCACTTCCGTAGGGTGTCCGTGTGTTCGTTCATGCACCCACTCCACTTTTCAATCACGTGTTCAACAAGTGCATGCCGAATGCCCACTGCAGGCCAGACCTGGGGCTGGGCACCAGAAACTCAGTGATGTGGAAGATACAGCCACGGCCACTGCCCTGGGGAGTTGCTGGGCCAGAGAGGCAGAGACAGGCAATATGCTTGGGAGCTTCTGGGTGGGGACAGCTGAGAGATGGGCATGTTCCTGGCAGGCTTCCTGGAGGAGGAGACAAATAAAAATTAGCCAGGTGATGGGAAGGAAGCATTCCAAGCCAAGGAAGGAGGAGCAGACATACTAAGTCAAGAAGATATCCCGGGCAGAGGCTGGTGCAGGGGTCCAGCAGTTCTTCACACCTGGGGCTCAGAGCTGCCCAGTGGCCAGAGCAGGAGGATAGAGGGCCTTGCATGTCCCTGAGAGGAGCTTGTGCTTGATCCTGAGGGCCATGGGAAGCCACTGGAAGATCCAAAGCAGAGAAGGAAGGAAATGATTTGATCAAGTAAGAGCACCTAGATTGCAAAGTGGCAGAGAAGCCACCTAAAGCTGCATAATTCACTGGGTTTGTGTCCTGAAGAGGCTCCTGGGACATCAGAGGCCCCTCCTGGCATGGGTCCTGCCTCGGCCCTGCCCTCCTGGGTGGGTCTTGCCCAGTCTGCCTTTCACCTCTGCTGCTCCCACAGAACCCTCGCCTGGTCCAACACTTCCCAGCCACGACGCCCCTGCAGGTTGGTGTGGAAGGCACTGGTGCCATTAAACCTGTCCCCAAGCCCCTGGTGACGAGCGTTTGAAGGTGGCTGGGTGTGACATGCATCATATCCCTGGAGAATTAGAGCTTCCAGCCCATCCCGCCTCCCAGAGCCCGACCAAAAGCAAAGTTCGGGCAGAGCCGGATGCGGTCAGGGCTGAGTGACACTGGGCTCTCCACGGCTCCGGAATCTCTGGGGACTCCAGAGCAGGCCACGTCCTACTGTTTATTTCTTCTAGGCATGCATTTGGTGGATCTGTCTGGGAGGGTAAACATCTTAAATATTGAAACAGGAACGTGAGCCTGTGAACCTGATCATTCCAGATGGGACGTTTATTTCCAAAACACCCCGCCAAATAGGTAGTCATAAATGAGGCCACCATTATGGGCCTGAGGTCCCCGTGCCCTAAGAGTCCCTGGAAGGGGCGATGGGGTGGGCAGCTGAGAGAGAGGCTGAGGGTTTTGAAAGCCTTTGCGGGGATTCTATATTTGGCAGAACTAAAGCCGAATTTGCTAAAAGGTCAGTGTTTCCCAGCTTCAAATCCAGCACTACAGCCTACAGGTGACATTAACTGTGCCTCTGGGGGCCCAGCTTGGCACAGTCACCACCAACTTCTCCCCTGCCTGCTGAAGGCCACACGCAAGTCCCCAAACTCACTGGCCTCCTCCACTTCCAGGACCCTCCAGCAGCCCCTGCTCAGCTCCTCCTTTCATCCGTCACCCCACCCAGGACTCTGCTCCTGGTGCGTGGTCACAGACCACCCAGGCCAGGCCAGCTGCCGAGGACCCTCTGGGTAGTGTGACTGGGGTTCAAGTCCACACTCGGCCACTTAACTGAAGGCATGACGCACCTCCCTGAGCCTCAGCTTCCCCACGTGTCAGATCACGACAACCAGGTTTCTACTTCATATTGTGCTCACGAGAATTAAACGGGGTTTTCCTGGGGAAAGCTCTGACCCGCACTGCCGAGCGCTCCCTAATTAACCTCAGCCACCGTTGCTCCTTTTATTTTCAAGTCCACTTCCTGCAGCTTCTCAAAAGGGATAAAGATCAGGTCTTTCGACCCTTTATCTTCAGAATCTGGGGTAAAGCCTAACAAATAGAAGACTCCCCATAAATATTTGTACGAAAGAGTCCAAAGCCAGAGAGGGATCAGGAGCCTCCTAAGCACTGGGGTCCACCTGGGCAAGTTACTCCGCCTCTCTGTGCCTCCGTTTTGCTCATCTGTATCATGGGTATCATGATGGCACCTCCCGGATGGGCTTGTTGTGGTGGGGACGCATAAAGTGCTGGGGACAGAGTAAGCACTACACAAGCGTCACTCTGAATATTTGATGAAGAAAACCAGGAACTTCGTGATTTATTACTTTGCCAATGCCGCATGGAAGACAAAGCGCATTTCACGGTGTTCGGTGCCCGAGGGAACTGGTGGTGAGGAAGCGCTCCTGGTTACTAAAGCAGCCGCTTCTGCTGCCCTCCTACCTACCCCGCCCAGTCCCAGCCAGTGACCGTGGAGAGTAATGACTTGGGCTTTTCTAATCAGTAGAGTGCGGACTCGCTATTTCACACGCCGGCTGTTGAAGCGTGTGCCTAGCTGCAGCTGACTGCCTCAGATGATTGGTTGAGGGGGGACGAGTTCCCGTGTGTCCCCAATCAATCTGGGAAGCTGAAAAGCAGTGAGAATATTCATCTTCCACCTTCAGGCCTGCAGCTTGGGTTGATGCTGGAGGGAGGAGCTGCTGGTCCTGAGCATCCAAGGAGGAGCTGGAAGAGTAAGGGACGTTCCCGACCTCCAGGATGGGGAGAGGAGCAGAGCAGGGGCTGGAGCAGGCTGTGTCCCTGTCATTGGTTAAGGAGGAGGGATTTGGCCAGGGGAACAGGAGAGGCGCAGGGTTGAGCAGTGGCTCTGGGACCCACAGGATCTAGCCTAGAGGGCCATCAGACACACCAGCTGGAATTTCACAAGCACCTACTATGAGCCACCATGGGGCAAAGCACTCAGGAGAGGAGACCAGGAAGGATGGGTAAGAGCTTAAAAAGCATGCTTTCCAGAGCTGGAGAGGTGGCTCAGCAGTTGGAGCGCTTGCCTAGCACGTGCAAAGACCCGGATTCAAACCCCAGCACCACATATACAACTAATTTTTGGAAAAACCTTAAAGAAAAAAATACATAAGATTGATTCTCTCTCTTTAAAAAAATATGCTTTCCATCTGGAAGATGCTGAGAGTTTATAAAGATGGCCCCAGGAGAAGATGGCATTCATTCAGCCCCTCCCTCGTTCACTTCAGAACTGTTTATTAGCACCTACGATGAGCCAGGCCTGGCTCCCATCCCTCGCAGATGCCAAATAGGAGCAAGACGCAGCTCCTGCTTGCCAGGAGGCAGCAGCCTGAGAGGCCACAAAGAGAAAGCGCAGAAACAACAGTATCAGCAAAAATAGTGACACCTGCCGCGTAGGGTGACGCCAGGGAGCCGGCTGCGCGAGCGCTCTTCCATTCAGTCCTCACCAGAGTGTGGATCGGTGAGGCCGCTTTTTACCTATGTTTGCAGATGGCAAGCCTAAGGCACAGAGAGGGTCAGCTGTTTGGCTGAGGCCCGTGCAGTGAGGAAGAAATCAAGATTCCAACCAGTTCTGTCTGACCCAAGGCTTTGCCTCTCCAAAGAACTCTAGCGTCAACTTTAAACTGCCAGGCTGGAATGATAGGAAGCATAGCAGGAATCCTACAGGGAGTGCCCACCCAGCTGGGGGTGGGGTGGGATGAGCCCTCAGCAGTGACTTCAGAATCCCCCAACCCTAGCACATATCCTAGGGTTTGCACATAGTAGGTCATCAGCGAACACATGGCTTAGGTTTTCACATAGAAAGTCATCAGCGAACGCATGGCCTAGGTTTGCACACAGTAGGTCATCAGCAAACACATCCTAGGTTTGCACATAGTAGGTCATCCGTGAACACGTGGCCTAGGTTTGCACACAGTAGGCCATCAGCAAACACATGCCCTAGGTTTTGCACATAGTAGGTCATCAGCAAACATATGGCCTAGGTTTGCACTTAGTAGGTGGTCAACAAATACTTGCTGGTTGACTGACAAGTTCTGCCGGAGATTTTGGAGGCTCCTCGGGTTTCAGCCCCTTCTTTTTAACGTCATTCACAAAGCATCGTTTTATCCATTAAGTCCACGAAGGATTGTAAGGTTCCTCATTTTATAGGAAGGAAACTGAGACTCATGAGAAATGGAATCCAGACCTAAACCCAAGTGCCCAGAACTCTGAAGCCCAAGTTCTTTCCTTTGACCTCAGAGCCCCCTCTGATTGGAAAAGAGAACACAGACTTGACCCCAAATCTTTCCAGCTCCAAATGCCTCTTCCTCACATCCAAGAGGCCCCCACGCTAACTGACCAGCAAGGAGCAGCTATGGTTCTCTGACCGCCAGAGCCCCTGGATGGTGGAACATTCCCTTTTCACTTCCCACATGGGCAAAATGCATCCTGGACCCGTGACCATGACCTTGAGCTACAAATATTCCCTCAATGGCAGAATTGGCTTTCTTATTCTTCCACTGTTCATGGGTGCCGTTTTCATCCCCCACCAAGACAGGGAAGAACCTCTAGAGCAGCCCCTCTCATTTCACCTAGTACCTGGACATGTAGTAGGCACACAAGATGTACACCCAGCGGACCCCACACCTCTGCTCACACTTCCGCTCTGCCCTGTTCCCCGCCTCCCCTTCTCTTGCGCTTGATTCCTGAGGTTCAAGTCTCAGGTCCCCTTCCCTGATGGAAGGCAAGTCCCATTCATCTGGTGCCTCCTCTGTCCAAGCAGGGAGACAGGCTGACCCTGAAATAGAGGACATGGGACTCGAGCCAAGATGACGCAGGATCAGCCCCTGATTCCTGTCAAATGCATGAGGGTGGGGGAGTCACTTCTTCTCCCCGAGTCTTCATCCGATGGCACCCACCTTCCTTGGTCATTGGAAGGACCGCTCCAGCCATGCCTGGCAGACAGTGGACTCTGAGTTCAATGAAGATGCCTGACTGAGGAAATTTCAGTAACGTCACATAAGCTGGCGTTAGAGCGATTGTTCTGCATGCATCATTTGCTCTGTGTTCATTGGACACTTATACGCCAGGCACTGTTCTAGGGACTTGAGGTTCATAGGCAAAAAGGAAAAACATCATTCATAGATTATGGTCCTCGTGGAGGTCCCTTTCTAGAAGAATACAGCACTGCTAAACCTAAAATAATCGTGGAGCTGCGATCAGGAAACAGCAATGTGGGAAGGCTCAGGGATGTGATCAGCGTTAGAGGAGTGAGGGCCACCTGCAGGAACGCCCGTGTCTGACAGAGGGAGCTGTAAGGACGTGTTGACAGGGCATCCAGGCAGGGGGACCTCTTGGGACTTGTTGGATACCATTAACCCCACCCAAGAGATGACAAAGTTGAGACTCAGAGGTTAAAGTCACACATGAGGCTCACAGCCAACAGGGGCCAGCCCCGGCTGGCTGGAAGCGTGAGCAACATACAAGACTTCGTGATGACCTAGGAGCTGGTGCCCCGGATGATGGACAGCAGCCGCAGCCAGGGGTCACGACCTGCCGTCAGCTCCACCCCCAGGAATCCAGCACCCATGTGGCTTTGCCTTCCATCCTCAGAGGGACCCAACCCTGGACGGAGACGAAAGAAAGGAAAGCGTCACCTTCTCCGTGGGGCTTGGCTCCTCTGTCTTGGAAGGCAAGGCTCAGAACATCTGCTAAACCAAGCCCCAGCGTGTTAAACCGCCTCTGAGAATCCATCGCTGCCTCCTTCGGTGCACAGCATCTACACGGTGTGTGCTGCTCGTTAGCGGAAGCTGACATGGAGGCGACCCTGCTTTTCAAATTACCACCAATCTCACTGCACCTGTTTGGGAAGAAGGCAGGAGGGAAAAAAACATACAGTTGGTAATAACCATTTCATGATATTTTAGAAACAAACACTTCCAGAACTCCCTTAAAAATAGTTTCTGGGCTCTCCGGCTCCCATCTGATTTTAAGGGGAGCCCTTTGCCTCCTGCTGCAGGCTGCCGTTCCTCTCGGTCAGTGTCTCAAGTTTAGATGTCACAGTGTCTGGGCACAAGGGACACCAGGGATATTATTAGAAGCGAGATGCCACGATTGGCTCCAGGTGGAGGGACTCCGTGCGTATTGATAAGAACCATCAGGAGAAGAGGGATACATCTTGGATGTCCCCGGAGCTCAGAGAGTCCCTTGGCCAAATCCCCCGTCATTGGTGTTGGTCGAACCACAGCACCTGGTCTCCATAAATGGGGCCACTTGCCACACCGGTCAGCAAGTGACTGCGCACAGTAGGCACTCGATGAGCAGCCTACTCTGGTCTCCTCCGGGCCTGGGGTACCTGTGTTCTGTGAGAGGCAGTCAAGCCCCTCCCTGGATAAGTGACCTTGGGCAAACCTCCGCTCCCCTCTGAGCCTTGCCTTCCTCATTTGGAAAGCTGGGATAAGAACAAGTTCATGTCAAGCTTGGTGGCTTGGTGCCAAAAGAGCCATGTGCAATGATGGAGCTGCAAATAATGAAGAAACCGGAAATGCGGTCCAGGGACCACACCGTTCGGTCTGGAGTCGGAGAAGGAGATGCTGGTGAGGCCCAAGGCTCTAGACGAGTGTGAACCCTCTTCAATGCCGTGAGGGTGTGCGCACGCCCGGAGCTCAGTACAAGGCTGCACACCTGCTCACTCTCAGGGAAGCCCTGCCAAGTGAACTCCTCCTCCCACCTGAAAGGACTTCAGCAGGACAGCCACTCATGCTGGAGATCGAGCTGGGAAAACGCGGGGGCCCTGGCCTCCTGGAGATCCTGGAGTTGACATTCCAGGGTGTTAATGTCCTCGGGCTTCCACAACCAAGTGTCGTGCACAGGGCAGCTCCAAACAGTGGACGTGTGTTCTCCCGTGCTTTGGAAGCCAGAGTCTGAAATCAAGGTGTGGACAACGTCTGTTCCCTCTGGGTGCTCAGAGGGAGAATCTGTCCCTGTCCCCACTCCTGGCGGTTGCCAACAACCCTTGGCTTTCCTGGCTTAGAGAGGCGTGGTTCCCATCTCTGCCCTGCCTGGCTTTCTCCTCCCTGTTGCTGCGTCTGCATTTCCCTCTTTTGGAAGGACACGGTCTTTGAGTTAGGACCCACTGTGGTCCAGCATCACCTCCTCTTGATCACATCTGCCAGAAGCTCACTCTCGCAGGTCCAGGGCTCAGGACACAAACACACCTCTTACACAGATCCAGAGGTAATATAATCTGTCAGAAGGTGGTGGGTGCCGTGGAGAAAGCCAAGCAGGGCTCAGGAGAATTTCAAACAAAGGATGAGCAGAGAAATCCTTGAGGAGGTGACATTGAGGACATTGCTGAATGCATAGGGCACAAGCTGTGCAGGTGATTGTGGGAGGAGCATCGGGGTTGAAAGAAGAGCGAGAGCAAAGGTCCCCAGGCAGGGCCGAGCTTGGGATGTGCTGGAGGGAAGTGGGCAGGAGGGAGAATGAGGCAGGACGATCATCTTAGGGACTAAGGATTTAGCTGGTGACTCGGAAGGAGAGGGCAAGCCATTGGCGCCTTTCGTGCCATGGAATGGCCTTGTGGTGGCTGGCGTTTTATAAGGATCTTTCTAGCTGATGCAGTGAGAACAGATTGTAGGGGATCAGGATGGAAACAGGGCCCCTACAATGAAAGCATTGACATTGAACAGAACATTGGGTCTGCTGTTTTGATTGAAGGCATTAAAACTCCCAGCAGGTGACAGAGCATTCAAGTCATGTGTGTTTTAAAGTTAAGGAACTTTGCCCAATGTTGGGCCCATGGAGGAAGCCCCAGAATGATTTCAAACCTTACTGTTTCCTGAGCACCTGTGGCCTTGGGCCCTAGCTATTAGGAAACCTGAAATGAAGAGAGCAGGCTCCTGGCTCATAAATGACTTACAGCCGAGAGGGAAGGGTACTCTGCACACATGGGTGAGCCTCGGGAAGCAAAGGCTTTGGCTCCAAAGGGAGCACCCGGAGGGCTTCCTGGAGGAGATGGCATCTGAGCTGGGCCTCCCAGGTGTGGGTAAGATTTGGCAGGAGGAGGTGAGGTGTGCACCTACCTGTCCTTAGAGAAGGAACCTAGAGGAAAGATCTGTTATTAGACTCCAATTTGTCCCGTGGGTATGTTGGGGACAATCAATTGTTATTTTTTATTCCTCCTCTTTCTTGTCCGTCTATTTTATTTTCCCTTCCCAAGTGCCGGGAGCTGTGTAGGCATCAGGGAATCAACCATGAACAAGACCTTCAGGATCCTCTGGCAGCCCCGACTGCGGGAGTCTCCTGCTCATGTGCAGCTGTGTTAGGAAGAGCAGAGGGGCTTAAGCACCAGACTGAGGAGTTTGCGGTGGCTTCTGCAGACAACCCGGGGCCACAGAGGGCTGACGCTTTGAAGCAGGCAACCTGCACAGGGTGCATTTGAAGAGAGCCAGAGGCCAGGAGGCCCTCTGGTCGCCTCTACCCCTGTGTGGTGAGGGGTGGAGGATGAAGCATCCGGGGGGAGGGAGGACGGGCCGCGGGTCTGCGGAGAGATGAAGGGTTCCCATGGCAACCTCTGCTTCCTGTAGCCACAGTAACTATGCAAATTCCCCAGGCGCCATCCCGCTGGACCTTGAAGCCAGCATCCCAGGCAGCGGAGAGCCTGGCTTTGGAAAGACCAGGATGTGGCAGAATTGGAGGGGAGAGGGAGAGCGGAAACAAAGCTGTGTTCTTCTAGAAGGAGGTGCAGTCTTCCAGGCAGCCCTTGAAACTCCCCTGTACCCTTTCAGAGGCTCCTCTCCTGCTCCGGGCAGGGACTCTCCAAAGCCTCCCTCCCGGCCCTGGCAGACATCCAACACCACGGGATGCAGCCATCTGCAGAATGGGTGACCCAAGGGAACCGCTTTCAGGGATATGATGACGAGTGACTGCGGTGTTTACGAAGCCCCCCTCGAGGCCTGGCCCCCAGGAGCCTTGCCCTGGTCACTATTACAGTTCTTCTCATGGCTGCTGCTAGCATATTATCATTGTAACCTCTGTGCCATTGGTCCCAGCTACGAAGGGCAGAACCCTGAGAATGAATAACCCCCTCAGTTAGGAAGGTGAAGTCATCATCCCACAGCTCTTTGCTTCTGTTTTTGAGACGTTGTTATAGGAAGAGAGTTAGTGGAATTAAATCCTATATGATCCATGCACCAGGACAGGATTGCTTCCACGTGGTGGGACTTAATAGGCAAGTTAATCCTTCCTCATCCACTTATCTCAGTCTTGCTAACTGACCCAAATCCCCTCTCCCTGAGTTCCCACACCAGGTCTGGCTGTTTGCCCATTTCCATCCTATGCGACTCTAAACTTAAGGGGGTGTCCCCAGTTGAGAGCCTCCTGAGACGGGGTCCTTCCTGGAGGAGCTCATTTGTCTGAACCAGGTGTGGCTCACCGCTGCACTCCTACGCTCACCTTCCCCGCCCCGAGTGTCTGGCACACAGTGACACCAGCATCAGGGGGAAGCAAGAGAGGAGAAAAGGAAAGAACGGGAGGGAGGAAGAGAGGGCACTTGGCTTCTGAGCCCACACCTCCAGCCACTCATCTGGGGAATCTACTGTGACCGTAATTATTGATGGTAGGGCTCTTGCTATTACTGTTACAAGCCCTACACCATGAAGATAGGAAAAGCTAATTTTTGTTCCCACTCTGGCCCCAGACTTTTTCTCACCGATGCTCAAAGGAAGGAAAAAAAATATTTCTAATGTGGAAGAGTATCAGACACAGCTACCAACCTGCTAGAGCCCTCTCTTACAATGGAGTCCATTAATCCTACAGCCTTCCTTCTGGGGCACTGTCGTTAATTGAATTAAATGAGATGATGTTTGCCGAGAACTCAGCACCAAGCCTGGAACTGAATCTGGAACGGATAGCGCCTGTGAGCGTCACGGTGGTGCTAGAGCTCTCTGCAGCTTCCAGCCTCCGGTGCATTTCCTCACGGCATGGTCTGGGTCTTGATTTTCCCAGCAGAACAGTGGGGCACGGTGTGAACGGTATGCAACGGCTGGGAGCCCGTTCACTCATGGCACTGTGGGAGAAAGAGCTTTGCAAACATGCGGGGTGCTCTCGGAGTCCAGGGGCAGTAATAGCTCCCCTTATCTGCAGGAAGACCCCAGACCCCATCCCATGGTGGGAAATGACCGTCCGGCTGTGTTTCTTTTGCTTACTCCAGGTTCTAATCAACGAGGGCACTTTAGGGCGGAATGGTACTGTCTAGGATGTCACTGAATTGGTAACAACACCAAATTGGGCTTCACAGAATCTGATTCAACTCCCAGCTCTGTTGCTTCCCCGGACAAGTCACACTTTCCCTCTGCTCTACCATGAATAGCAGCCCCCACCCCCAAACACACACACACACACACTAAATTCATGTCTACCTGGAACCCGGGAATGTAACCTTGTCTGGAAACAGGGTTTTTGCAGCAGCAGTTAATTAAAATGAGGTCATACTGGATTAGGGAGGCACCTAATGACCGATGTTCTGAAAAGGTCAGGTGAAGATACAGAGATCTTTTCGTGATACAGAGAGCCCCAGCTGCCAGCCAAGCGACATTGAGGACTACCAGGAGCCTCCAGGGACTGGGAGAGGCAGGAGGGATTCTCCCTAGAGCCTGCAGAGACCGTGGCTCTGCTGACACCTTGATCTTGGGCTCCTTACCTCCTGAACTGCAAGAGAGCAGTTATTTTAAACCACCAAGCTGCCGGTAGTTTTTGATGGCAAACCTAAGACACTAATGTACCCTAGTGAGGGACTAGCGTCGGTTTTCTGTAAAATGGAGGCAGCATGGTAGAAGCTTTGCCTCTGTGTAGGATTCCATGAGATGATCCATGCAAAACTCCTGGAAGAGTGCAGGACGCGCAAACGGTCCCCGGATGGCTGCCCATTAACGCCACAGCCAGCCTGAGGCTCCCACCGGTGTCCCGCCCAGTCCATCAGCCTCCCGCTTGTCCGCACCTGACTCAACTGAGCAGGAGGCCCAGAACTCCATTTGTGCCTGGGTCACACTGGACAGTGTGCATCGTGTGTTCAAGGACTGAATGAACAAGGCAAAAGCAGCTCGTCTCCGGAGCGAAAAGCCACTTGGTCCTGCTTCCTGCAAGGAGAGAGGATGGTTGGGTTGGTGGGGGTGGGCTTTCAACCTAGATGCTGTATAAAATGCTGATCCCATTTTAACTGGCATCAATGAGCAAGTGAGAAAGTTCTGGTACTGAGGCCAAGAATTCTGCGAGGTGGATCCCACCGCAAGCACAGAGATCCCAGCTGCAGGAGCTGCAAGGCACACGGCTCTCTGCGGACTGCAGACCCCACCAATGCTCTGTGCATTTCTTTTGCTGCTCTGCATCCCCCACCCCCTCTGATGCTACTCCAGGGCCTGAGGAGACTGGAGGGGAGCAGGCTTTGAGTCAGACACCAAGGATGCATGGAGTGAGCTCAGCATTCAAATCCATTTCTGCTAGCGCAGGGCTGCAAGGTGAACGCTTCTTAAGAAAGCAAAGTACCTGCTCTGAGTTTGTGTCCCCTGAAGAGGGGTCATCATTTCAGGGACAGCTCGGCTGTCTACTTTCCCGCCCCGTGCCTTCAGTCACCTGCCCATCCCACCCCCATTTAAACCCACTACACGAGTGTCACTCCAAGGCTGATTCACCAGCAGCCTCTCCTGGGAGCTCGTTCTACATGCAGACTCTTGGACCCCATTCCAGCCCACTGAATCAAAATCTGCCTTTTTAGCAATATCCCAGGGGACTCACCTGCACATTCAAGTTGGACAGGCACTGGGCTGGCAAGGAAGGAAAGGAAAGCATTGGGGAGACAAGAATCCCAGGGAAGGAGCAGCTTCAGTACCTGGTGATTTTCATGTTTATTTTTGGTTTCACATCTGAAGGTCACAGTCCACTTGAGATCCTTGAAGAATCTGTTTCCAGAACCTTCTCTGCCCGACTTGAAATGTTGAATGGTCCCCAAAGTCCTTGTGTTAAAAACTTCATCCCAAGGGGGCGCTATTGTGAGGTGATGGGCTCTTTAAGAGGAGGGGCCTAGTGGGAGGTCTGTAGGTCATTGAGGGCGAGCCCTTGGAGGGGTTGTCAGACCCCAGCCTCCTCCTCTCTCCCTCTCTTTTGCTTCCTGTCTGATGGGCCAAGCCCTTTTGCTATGCCACATGACACCCACCATTGCCATCCAGCGCAATCACCAGTGTCCCAAAGCAACGCGCGTGCTCGATCTTGAGCTGGAAGCTCCAACACTTTGAGCCAAAATAAACCCTTTCTCTTTTTTTTTTTTTAAAGAGAGAGGGACAGTGAGAGTGACAGAAAAAGAGAGGAACAACTTTATTGAGTTTTTCACATGGTCTTAGTTGCTCCAACACTTAGTTGTGTACATGGTGCTGGGGTTTGAACCTGGGTCCTCGTGATTGCAGGCAAGTGCCAAAACCACTGAGCCACCGCTCCAGCCCAACCCTTTCTCTTTATAATCTAATTGTCTCAGGTGGCTTGTTCTGGTGACGGGAAGTTGACCAACATGACCCCTCACCCCCACGTAAGCTGACCAGGTGCAGACAATGTCCTTGAAATTAATAAGGAGAGATTCTCATTATTATAGCAGTCTTGGAGCTGTGCCTGGGTCAGGTACCGCTGACGGCCGATGAAGCATTATCTCACTTAATCCTCACACCTGCCCGGAGGGGTGGCTGTCGTTCTTGTCCCCTGTTCTCTAGGTTTGGAATTCGGGATGGTATGGCTGGCCCAGAGTCACGTGGCCAGTGAGTTACAAGCTGGGCCACAACCCAGGTCTTTCTGCTAACAGGTCCCTCTTTAAGCACAGCTAACTCACTACTGCGTCTTTCTGTGCACCAGAAGATTCTTCAGCACAATCCTTGTCTCTAGCTCTCCGCCCTTGTGTGAAATATGTCTGCTCACCCACCTCGCCCATCCCTTGTGCTTCCGGCTGCTGCTGGTGCTACCATTTCTTCACCTTGACTGCACCTAGACCTTTCTTTGGGCTGTATTGAAAAGGCCAGAAGAAACGATATCAGGACATATAACTTCTTCATTTTGAATCCATGGTGACTGGGCTGACTGTTTGCACGTAGTAGGTGCCCAGTTAGTAATTTGCCAGATTTAGTTTATTTATGTATCTCAACTAACATATACTTACCATTAACTCATCATTAGCTAAGTGAACTGTTTGGTCCAATTTAATATATTGCATACATTCCCAACGAGGGTGCTATTTCCTCCACGGCGGTTGGTTCCTGGCTTCCTGTGTGTGGGTAAAGCACAGATCTATTTTCAGATCATCTACAGAGTATCTTCAGTATTAAATTGCCATGGAAAAATGATCTAAAAGAGCTCTGGAGTGAGTGATAATAAAAAAAGATTTGATAAACAGGTTTATAATTCATTCAAAACATACCCTTTAATATGCAGACCACAAAATACAAATAGAACAAATAATTAAATAATTCACCAAGGGTTAGACCCAGGGAAAGCTCGTGGGAGATGCTCCCATGCTTGGAAGTCAAAAGCTTGCACCTGACAGTGCCCTGGAGCACCCACATTACAGACTAAATTAGCTGAAAATGTTTAAACCAGTAACACTAGGTGTGGGCAAGGTTGCTGTAACATTGGCAAGCTCGGTTGTTTTGTGATTTCAAAGACCTCTTAGAAAAGCCATATGCAACTCTACCCAGCTAGAGTTGGGTGGCACGCCCTTTGACCACAAAATTTCAGTCCAGGGAATTTGTGCTCAGAAAAGAATTCGATGGTAGCAGAAAACCACTCATTAGCTGTGTAGCTAGTGTGAGCACCTGCTCTGACGACCTTGCCCTTCCTGTCCCCAGCCCCGAGGCTGTCGGTGCCTGCAGGAGGTCCGTGTTAACACAGTCTGGGGAGGCCTGTAGACTTCACTGCAGGCAGAGAGTGATAGACAACTTGGGGTTGCAAAGTCTGAGTGGTCCCCCACTCAGAGCACAAAGCCCCCTCTTCCAGCATGTGGAAGAGAGGGACTCTCTGTGCTTTGTGAGCCTGGGTCAAAATGCCAACAGGTGACATCAGGCTCAGAAACCAGAACCTCACAAGCTATTCTGGCTGCACAAAGGGCCTTGCGAGGAGCAGTCAGGTGCGGGGGCGACCTGCAGCGGGTGTCTCTGTCCCCTCGTAGGGCCCATCCAGCAGGAGCGTCATGACAACCCGTTCAGGACAGGTGGCAACCAGACACTGGGAATACACGGAGAGCCAAATAACCAGGGGCGCTGCTCATAGAGCACACAGACCCGTGGGACAGGCAAATGACAATGACATCCATTAAAGCTTGTAAACTTGCACCTTGAGATGGGTGGTGTAGCACCTGAGGGGTGATGGCTGCAGGGAGGGGATCCAGGGAGCTACCTGACGCTGAAGTGCAAAGGAGGATTAGGAGGGGAGGGAGGGAGCGACAGAGTTCCAGTGTGTAAAGAAAGGCCTGTGGTCTTGGTCACCTGCTCCTGCCCTCCCTGCTCACGGAAGGAGACAGGAAAATGAATGAGCCAAGATAAACGCGGGGAGGAGAGAGCAAGGAGGGGGAGAAGCGAGTACAAGCAGAGGTGAACAGGGAGCCTCAGATAAGGAGGGGGTGTTGGACGATGAAGGGGAGCACAAGAAACACTAGAGCAGCGAAGGGACATGGGGACAAGGAAATAAGCCAGCGCCTGCACCAAGGAAGTGCACAAGAGGCCCAGTGAGCAAGAAGGCACGTGATAGAAAAGCAGATTTTGTCCCCTCCAACATTTCCCTGAGGCCAAAGTGGCCAAAGGACTCTTTCTGCATGCACAGAATGTAGAAAAACGCAGGGGACATTCACGTCCCACTCAGGTCAGAAGGTAGAGGTTTACAGCCTCAACTGCAGTGTTGGAAGCACCTGGAGAACCTGAAGAGACCTTGGGGCCTGGTCTCACCCTGGAGACTGACATAGAGGGCAGGGCTGTGGCCCCACAACTATTGGTGACGGGGTCTGGTGTGATGCGGTGCAGATGCAGGGCTGGGAGCTCCTGCCATAGCGAAACCGGAGTCTGGGGATGAAACTCGATCGCCCGCTTCTTCTGGCAACTGGGGTCTGCTAGGGTGCAGACCTCTGCAGCGAGAAGTGGCACAGCTGAGAACGGTGGCAGCGCCCCCGGCGCCGCAGCAGCCTCCAGCAGCTCACTGTCAGTGACTCTTCTTTCTGGGTTCTTATCTTGTGAGTTCAAAGAATGAAATCCACAGACCAGGATCGGGGAACAGAAGAATGATTTATTGAAGAAACAGGAAACAGGAACAGAACTCTTGCCATGCCAGAGGGGACCCAGTAGCAGCCTTGCTCCCCTCAATGTGCGCAGCTAGGGGTTTATGTAGCACTTGAGTTACTGCTATTGTTGAAAACAGGCAAATTAGGCTTTAAGGGAAATACCAATGCTATTGGTTCAAATCTCTGCTAATCAGGGTTTGGAAACCCATGAACGCTATTGGTCAGCCCTGAATCCCATTCGGGTTTGCCCTGCTTCATCTCAGGGAAGCAGAGGGCGAGGTTAGTGAACTGCGCATGCTCGGTGCAGGGATGGAGCTGCCGTGCCTGGGAAGCTGCTTTCTGCAGCTGTCATCTGGTCTCAGGCTCTGTGCAGCCCTAGGCTGTGCTCACTGCCCGCGTTCCAATGCACTCAGGCCACCACCCGGTGGCTCCACTGATCTCCTGCTCCACCACCCGCTGCTGCTTCTCAGCAGGGACCAGGAGGCTGGCTGCAAGCCTTGGCAGCCGGGAAGCCCTGTCAATAGGGCACCCACTGCACAGTCTGGCTTCTGGCTAGCAGCAGCAGGAGCACCTGGGACCTCACCTTGACAGAGACACCAAGTCTCAGACCCTCTCCACAGACCCACCCTATTAACCCATTTTATTTTTCTGTAACAGAGCACACGGACTAGGTAATGGGTGATGCACCGAGATAGATTGGCTTATAATTCTGAACGGAAGTTCAGGATCGGAGGGGCCACATGTGGCAAGTGCCTGCTTGCTGTGCCATTCCAGACAGGAGGCGGGAGGGCAAGGGGGTGTGTACAGGAGGGCAAGAGGGCCACCCTTCAGCACGCCCCTCCTGCAATGATGACATTAATTCTTGACCTGACCTCCTCCTAAACACCCCACCTCCCAGCACTGGCACTGGGGACTAAGATTCCAATACATGAATTTGGGGGAGACCTTCAAACCCCCACATCTACTGAATCAGAAACTCTGGGGGTGGGTCCCGGCCATCTGTGTTTAAACAAGTCCTCCCAGGGGATTCCAAGTCTCGCTCCAGTCTGACATCCACTATCATGGAGGGAATTTATCATCTGCTGCAATTCCTCCAAGGGGAGTCCCTCTCCTGTTACAGCAGAGAAGTTTCAGGTCAGATGCAAAGACAAGCACTGACTCCCCAGCATGTCCCTCAGAGCCACCAGTGCCTAGGCCAGTGGTTCTGAAGGGGCAGGGAGCAATTTGGCCCTGGAGGAACATCAGGAGATGTCTAGAGCTACATTCCTTTGTCACGACTGGGACTAAGGGGGCACTACTGGCATCTGAGATGCCATTGAACATCCTACGATGCAGGGGGCAGCATCCCACCACAAAGATTGATCCAGCCCAAATTTCAACAGTGCCACTTGAGAACACCAACACAGGTAAACGACGCTGGTGTCACTAGTGTCCTAGAAGAGAAACACCTGACACAAAGCGTTCTCTTCTTGACCTCACCCCTATAATCATATGCTGAGACTGGAAGGGACCCTGCACAATCCTATTCAACACCCACCTTTTATATGTTTACTGTTACTGGGGATTGAACCCAGGAGTGCTTAACCACTGAGCAATAGCTGAGCCCTTTTTTATTTTTTATTTTTTTATTTGGAGATGGGCTCTTGCTAAGTTGCTCAGGGCCTCACTAAGTTGCTGAGGCTGGCTTTGAACTTGCGATCCTCCTGCCTCAGCCTCCTGAGCCACTGAGATTACAGGCATTCACCACCGCAATCACAACACACTTATTTTATAGAAAATGAAATAAATCATTTCCTGATTCCATCCACTCACTTATTCTGTAAATATTTACTGAAGGTGTAGTGGCTGCAAAGAGACACGTTGACAGGAAGGACGTAACTCGTGGCAGACCAGGCAGATAACTCCTGCCCTTGTGGAACTCAGTGAACGCTGTGCAGCTACCAGGACTTCCCAATCTAAGGTGGCTGGAAGTGTTGATGCTAAGGCGGTGATGTTCATACTGAGGCTTGGGATGAGCAGGGAAGCACCGCGGAGCAGGAGCGGGTGGCGTAGGGTCCACACCATCTCGGTGACTCCAGCCTGCGGGGAGAACCTGGCTTTTCCCTGCAGGACAGCATCTGCTGCCCGCTGATCTGGAGGAAGTTGCCAGAGCTGCAAGGAAAACAGACATTTAACTCCAGCAGCATCCAGAGTCTTACAGAAACCCCAGGGAGTTTATCACATCTAAGACCCTGATACCATCTGTATTAGAAACGAAAATCCGACCAGACTGCTCATGAAAGATTAGCTTTAGTTCTTTCAGGAGAATAAATGGCTTATACCAACGCTGGCCCACTTTATCTGCCTGCTCCTGCCAGCCAGCCGCCCTTTCCTTCCATCAAGACGGCCACGCGAGGACTCCTGAAATGAGTCTGTCCTTTCCAATTCATTCGAACTGAAAAGTCCTTTGTGAGCTCTCCACTCCACCCAGGCCTGGGTGCAAAGCTGCAGGGGGCAGGGGGCAGGAGAGGAAGCTCAGCCTCTAGCTTTGAAATTCACGCGGACTCCTAAGAGTGGGTTTCTCCCGTGTCCATTCACTCAACAGATGCCCCCTGAGTGTGCCCAAGGTGCCAGGCACCGAGGATGCAGAAAGCAAAGCCCCAGCCCACACTCACGTGTCAGGTGGCAAATGTGCACCCCGTTGCGGAGCAGCATGAGAACAGAACAGGGAGTTGTTCACCCAGCCCAAGTGGCCAAAGGCCCTCCTGGAAGAGGCAGTTCCTGAGCTGAAGTTGAGAGGAGGAATTAGCTACCCACCAGGTACAGGAAGAAGGGCAAGGCATCAGCAAGAGCCAAGCATAGAGAGCATGGCATGTTTGGTGATAATTTAAAAAGACATGGTGTGGGCTGGAGCGGTGGCTCGGCGGTTACAGTGCTTGCCTGGCATGCGCAAGTATGTGAGTTCAAATCCCAGCAACACATACACAATGAAGTCTTGGAGCAATGAGGGACACATGAGAAACTAAATAAAAAATTGATTCTCTCTTTATCTCTCTCTCTCTCTCTCTCACTGTCCCTCTCTCTTTAAAAAAAAAAAAGGCATGATGTTAAGACCTTTGGGTGAACTGCCTCATTTACATACAACAACCTTCTGGGATGGATGCTACTATATTTTATCCTATGTTGACAAGAGGAAAATTGAGTAGAAGGATTTACATATAATTAGAAAATTGTAGATTTTCTAATTATTCAAACCCAAGCAGTCTACTGTTGAATTTCTGTTTCTATATGCTGTATAATGCCTCTATCTAGAAAATGATACATAATTCTGTATAACCAGATAATTGAACATCAGTGGTAAGGAGAGGAGTTGAGACTATAAATGCAAGCCTGGACTGGAACTGAAGAGCCTCATGGCTGATAGTTAAAAGGCTCAGTGGTGCACGCTGTAATCCTAGGTACTTGGGAGGCTGGGGCAGGAGGATCTCAAGTTCAATGCCATCCTCAGCAACTTAGCAAGACTCTGTCTCAAAAATTAAAAATTAAAAATTCTGGGAATATAACTCAGTGGTGAATGCTCCTGGGTTCAATCTCCAGAAGAAAAGAGTCAGACCTTGTTCTAAGAGTAAAGTCTGAAGGATTTTAAGCAAGGGAGTAATATATTCATATTAAAACTTTAGAAAAGTCATTATGGAAGGTGGATCTTCTGGAGTCAGCACAACCAATGGGGAGGCAAGAATCCATGCTAGAGATGAAAATGGTTTAAAACAGAGGTAATGAGAGCAATAAAGTTAAGGGTAAACACAACTTTGTGATTGACCAGATACAGAGGAAATAGAAATTGGATATTCACAGTCTTATGGTTTCAGATACAACAGAGCTGAAAGGAGATTAAAATTCTTTTTTAATCCCAAATGAGTAAAAGAAAAGAACTTTGGACAAAATGTTGGAGCTATCTCCTGAGAAGGAGATGGCAGGCACCAAGACAGGCAAAGTAGTCATTGTTGTGCTCTCCCTCTACCCTAATAATCTTGGAGAGACTGAGGACAAATATTCTGTACCTGTGTGAATGATTCCAATATGGATTTTTGCCTTGAAGAGCAATCTGAGGAGAGGACAAAGGTGAGGAACTTGCGGGATCACAGCTGGAAGACTCTGCTCTAACTAGCTCTCCTTCTTAGCTCAGTCTACCAAGAAAAACAAAAGCACAGATCCAAAAGAAGCAAAAACTGAATACAAATAAAAAAGCAACAGAGGGTATGAGAAAGCTAGGAGCTAAGAGGGAAAATGGGATTCCAAACTTGGAGAGATTCCCTGAGGTGTATTTACTGAGAAGTAGGAGCTTTTAAGGGCACAATCTCTTAAGGTCGCTGTCTGCTGCAGGAATACCTCAGGCATCTAAAGGTAACGTGCATGTGAGCTGCTGTCCATGGTCCTGAAATATCACCGTGCAACTGGAGGAAAAAATATGCTATAACTTTGGTGTGATTAGGTAGGCATCTCCTTTTATCAACATCTGGATATGCTTCCAATAATTCCAAAAGTATTTTCCTTTAGGAACTTGAGTGAAAAAATCTTTCCCCATATCCTGATTGGGCATGCTGAAGTCATTGCAGATGTAAAGAAGAATTCAATTACACGCTACGCAAAGATAGACAAGACACGGAAGCGTGCGTTCAGTTTGTGCAACTAACCAACCGCTTCATGAGTGCTTTCTGTACTGCAAGGAATCAGGAAACAGGGGTGCGGGGATGGTTTGTGGTCCCTGCCCTCATGAAACTTGTAGCCTAATGGGTAAGACAGACAATGAGAACGAGTCACAGGAGAAATTATTGTTACACATTGGAGTCTAGTAGCATATGCACAGAGGGAGCAAGTAGGTACCCAAGACCTTGAAAGTAGGCATCTGAACAAGACCTTGTCTCCATTTAAAGAATCGAGTTGAGAAGGTGGTGTAGACCAAGAAAAGACAACAGAAAGAGTGCTCCAGACTAAATGGATCCTGGACTTTCAGAGACAGGGCACATCAGAGACTGGATTGGGGTGACAGAGGGTGGCTTTGAGGAGGAAGTGGCACCAACAAAGAGACCACTGGATTCCAGCCAAATGAGCACATTCCAGTGCTGGGGAATAGCAGGTCAAGATGATAGGGAATCAGAAGGAAATGAGGTTAGAGACGTGTGTCCAACTCAGCCCCAGAGGCTCTTGAAAACCTTGTCAAATCATTTGGATTTGGTCTCCAATGTGACAGGTGACTCTTCAGTTTCAGCATTAATGCCATCTCCTCTAGGAAGCCTCCCTAGGCACTGTCATCTGCTTCCCCTAAACTCCTACGGTAAGAACTCTGGGTATCAATCAGCACTTCCATGCTGCCCGTGGCCTCCTGAGTGCTGGACACCGTATTCTTTATCCCTTCCTTCAGTCTCATTCCCACAATCACACAGGAGGCCGATGCTATTACCTTGGTACTTTAATCACTGCTGACTCCACAGACTGGTTTTCAAGTCCAGCTCCAGTGCTTACTGTGTGACCTAATGCAAATGTATTCCCCTCTCTGATCCTTGTGATCCCTAGCTGCAAGACAAGGCTGGTAGTAGCTACTACCTGCCCAGGTGCAAGTGAGGATTAAAGGAGATACTCAAGCTGACCCCTTTGCACATTTCCTGCTCATGCGTGTCCCCATGTCACCTTGACTCAAGTAAATGGTGCAAGGTGTTCAAGCTCACATGGTGCTTGAGTAGATTTGAACTGAAGCCCTCTGACTCCGATCCCACATTCTCCCCATCCTGCTGCGAAGCTTTCTTGGCTCCATTCATCTTCAACTGTGCACTGAGGAGTCGTGGGGACAGGCTCAGCTCTCCGGACACATCTCACTCAACCTTCCTGACAGCCGTCTGAAAGAGACTGTTGTCCCCACCCCCCGCTGTGACCTGTGTGACAAATTTGCTCTTCCTTCCCCCAAAATTGCTCTTTACTCAGTGTTTCCTGTCTCAGGAAAGTCCTCATACACCACCTGGTGTCCCAAGCAGAGGCCTGGGTATCCGCTCTGACCCTCTCTCCACCCTCCTCCCACACCCAGCCCAATCCTGGGGCCTCTTGACTCCAAACAGATCTGTCCTCAATCTTGTTCCTCTCGGAGGACCCATGGCTTCATCGTCTCTCACCTGGACGTGTTTCCATCTTGCACATTCACCAAGTTCCAGCTGGAGAGTGGAGGCATCTTCATTGATCTGGCTGGGTCACCTCTGTCCCCATGCTTAAGTTTCCCCGATGCTCTAGAAACACCTCTAAATCCCTGCACACAGACAGTAACTGGCTGTCTCTGAGATCCAGGATTTCAATCACAAAACTGAGTGCTGCTAACACAAAGAATAAACTCAGGGTTGTTCCAATTCTGGATTGTTGGACAGCCGTGAGAGATATTTGGGCATGCACTGCAGGAGCGGAGCTGGTGTCTGGTGACTGTGAGCTCAGACTTGGTGAGGACTGGCTAGAAGGAAGCATGGAGAGGAAGAGCTGCAGTCACCTGGGACTCAGACCCTTGGGCTAGTTTCTTGATCTTGTCGGTTTCCAGCTGTGTGACCTTGTGCAAGTCAACTGACCTCTCTGAACTTCAGTTCTGTTTGCTCCACAAATACAAATGAGGAGGATGCAAGAAGACAGTTGCACATTTCCTAGGGTTTAACACCAAAATGGGCATTAGAATGAACCGTATGAAATTACCTATGTGACCTTTTTCTCCTTTTAACCTGTTAAAATAGTCATTTCATGATACTCAAGCTGGGGCTTGGTAAACCTATCTCTAAAGAGTCAGACAGTAAATACTTTAGGCTTTAATGGCTATTCACACTCCAAGGCAGCTCTTGAACTCTTATCATTGTAACCTGAAAGCAGCCAGAGATGCTACCTAAAACAAACAAATAAACAAACAAAAAGCTTGGCTGTATCCCAATAAAACTTTATTTACAAAAACAAGTGGAGGGCCAGATGTGGCCCCATGGGCTGTAGTTTGCCAATTCCTTCTTTAAATCCAAGGGTTTTTCATTGTTAAAAACAAAGGGGAGCCAGGTACAGTGGTGCCCACTTGTAATCCTAGCGACTTGGAAGGCTGAGGCAGGAAGATCTCAAGTTCAAGGCCAGCCTCCAGCAATTTAGCAAGGCCCTGAGCAACATAGTGAGACCCTATCTCAAAATAAAAAAATAAAAACTGGCTGGGAAAGTGGCTCAGTGATTAACCCCCCTGGGTTAACCTAGTAAAAGAAAAAAAAAAGAATGAGGAATCACAGGGATGCGATTTAGGAGGTCCACTGCACACTGTCACTGCAGGTCACCCAGGAGACTGCCCAGCAGGCAGCAAGGCAGGGTCCTTTCCTCCTGTCCTTGGAGAGAGCCACCCTGTGCATATTCACAGGTCAGGGTGCATTCATGTTGCTGACTCCACCTCCACTCAGCACCCGCTCCTTATGACATCCTAGACAGCACTGCAGGGCCCCACGTGCCCGCCCTGTGGCTGGTCCGCCCATAAACAACCCCTGGGAGGAGGTGAAGACGGTTCCTGAAGTGCCTCTTGCAAGTCTCTTACTGACCTGAGTTCCCTTAGCTCAGACTCTGTCCCCCTTGGAGGATCCTGGAAAACT
The DNA here is from genome assembly GCA_004027875.1 of Aplodontia rufa. Lineage (NCBI taxonomy): Eukaryota > Metazoa > Chordata > Mammalia > Rodentia > Aplodontiidae > Aplodontia > Aplodontia rufa. The sequence goes on along the minus strand of PVKS010025706.1, from coordinate 6,103 downwards.
CTTCCAAGCCCTTCTCGCATTCAGATCTGCCCTGTGTGAACAGAACCTCGTGTGTGCAAGTTCTGAGCCAGGAAGGAAATGAATCCTTCCATCAAATTAGGCCAAGTAATACCCGTCTTCTCTAGGGGCAGATTATTTAAATAGCATCAAAATCAATTTCCGTGCCATTAAATATTCTGGTCTGTGTTTTAATTGAGACGATTACATATTCCTCAGAAAGCGAAGAGCTATTTGAAGAATCGTGTCCTTTCTCCCTGCCTCTCGCTGGAACCGACAGGAAGCACCTCAGAGGGCTGCAGACGGCCCGTCACCCTGCCTCCGCTCCGATTCATCTTCGGCAGCGCTAACCCACTTTATTATTTTTCTTTAAGAAATAAAAATGGAGCTCTGAGAGGCACCCAGGGTGCTGGGAACTCTGAGTTCTTCAAACAGAATAAACCAGGTCATTCTCTCTCCTCCTTGAGGGCTGGGGTTGCGGGTGGAAGTGGCTGTGTGCATCGTCCCGGTCCCTGGCAGGTGTGTGCCCAGTAAAGAGGGTCAGCCCACCTTCGCCACTCCAGGGCCCCCTCCCTATTCAGGAAACAACTCAGGGGCATCTTCCTGTTCCCTGAAAGAGCTCCCAGGCTGGGGAGGAACTTGTGCCTCATTAAAACGCAACATACTCAAAGACAGAATAGAAACCACAAGGCCCCCAAAGTGTCCCCTTCAGTCTCCTCCTGGTCGCAGATCATTATTTGTGGCGTTCTTTGTTTCAAGCCTGGCTTTCCCTCTAGGCTCAGGGCAAAGACCAGGGCAGCCCTGTTTCCAGGGGGGTCAAGAAGAGTGACCGGCACCATGGAGGGACCACATCAGCATTAAATGAACAGAGCGATGAGTGGGTGAATGCTAGAGGCTGCGGGAGCATCACAGAAGAGCTCAAGTCTCTTCCAAAAGGAAGCAAAGACAACTGAAGAGAGAGGATGTGCAGACCAAGGCACTTAGAACGAACCAGAGAGACACCGAGGAGAGGGAAGTGGCTGCTGCCAGCGGAGGGAGGAGGACAGTCAACCTCATGTTGGTGGATCAGCTCGATGGCCTGGGCTCACTGAGAATTTTCCATGTTCTAGCCTCACTAGTGCATCTGCTCACAGGATTCTCACAACTACCCTGATGTGTTGCCGTCTACCCATTTCACAGATGAAGGGACTGAGGTCACAGTGGTCAAAACTTCCACTATCAGAAGATGGGAGGGGAAATGTTTTTCAGGGGATTCTGTGACTCTGAACATGGCTGTGAACATTAAATTCTCCACCGGCCCTTCCACAATATGAAGGCTCAAGATCTTGTACTTCCAGGGGCTGGAGCGGTGGCTCGGTGGTTGCGGCCCTTGCCCGGCATGCGCAAGTACACGGGTTCAAACCCCAGCACCCACGTACACAACTAAGTGTCCAAGCAACAAAATCCAAAACTCAATAAAAATTGATTCTCTCTTTCTCTCTCTGTCCTTCTCTCTTAAAAAAAAAAAAAATCTTGTACTTCCATCTGTAGGTCCACGTGTCCCAAGCGAGAATTCCATGAAATACTACTTCACCAGTTGCACGCAAGTGAGGTGTGGGCAGGAGAGGCGTGGGAGGAGAATCGGTCTGCAAATGACTTGGGAAAGAGAATTCCCACCGGGAATCTGCTGGGCGCATCTGCTTCTTGCTGAAGGCAGGTGCTGCCATTGTCTGGGGGAAGGAGAAAGCGCAGCAGAGTGAACTTGGGGGTTGCTGGCAGATGCGATGGAGGGGTTTCAGGCAGGGGATGGCCCAGTGAGGGGAGTGGGCTGGCCAGGACGGCAGGGAAAGTGAGAGGATCAGAGGCAGGAGCTGGCGAGGCCCAGCCCAGGCCTGGCCTGCATCTGGCCCCTTGGCAACCACAGTAGCCTGCTGGTCACGTGTGTCCTGTGGGCCTGGCGAATCCACCCGCATGGGCTTTTGCAGACAAAGCCACGTTGCTTGTGCGTCGAGCGATGGGGCTGGCTTCTCAGGGTGATTTGACTGTGGCGTATCGCCCGGACCATCAATTAAATTCCCATCCAATTTCCTTCCGAAGCTTTCTGTGCCGTGGGAGTTCCTTTATACCACGGAGCAAATCTGGCTGGGGAGGCGGGAAGACGGATTGGCCAAAACGCACAATGACTTCGTCTCACACGAGATGGGAGAGCCAGCCTCTCCCATCTCGTCCCCCCTTCCAAAGGAGGTCACAAGTATGAGCAGAAAATGACATAGAATTAGATCACAGCAGAGTTTTGAGGCTGTAGGAGGAGTTCTGTGGAGCCTGATCACTCCACCCTCGTGCTACCTAAAGCGAAACTGAGGCTCAGCAAATAAGGGAAGCTTGGTTAAGGTCACCCAGCTATTAAATGTGCTTCCTCGGCTGGTCTCAGTGCACTGGAGCCTTCAGTAGCCAAAGGGATCCAGCACTTCACCCCACCCTTCTGATGTGCTTAAAATGCCCTGGAAGCATGCCAGTGAACTTGGAGCAGACTGGGAAGGACGAAGTAGGCGCACAGAGGCCTCAGCGCTAGGCACATTGGGGTGCTTAGCTTACGTTGGGGGACAGCTGGGAGCTCGTTCTGTGCTTTGTAGAATTTGTGGTTGTTGTTGTTTAAGAGAGAGGGACAGCGAGAGAGTGAAAAAGAAAGAGAGAAGCAATTTTTATTTAGTTTTTCACATGACTTTGATTCCTCTAACACTTTATTGTGTGTGTGGTGCTGGGGTTTGAACTTGCATACTCGCACAGGTGAGGCAAGGGCCGTAACCGCCAAGCCACCGCTCCAGCCCCACTTTGTAGGATGTTCAGCAGCATCCTCAGCCTCTGGCCACCAGATGTCATAGCACCCCTGACCCTAGGAGAGACAACCCAGAATCCCTCCTGACAGTGCCCCTGTGCCCTGGTGAGCAAAATTGCCCCCTGTTGAGAATCACTGATCTACAGAGGATCCTAGGGAGCAAGACGCATTAAAAGGAAGGGCGAGGAACAAATGTTTGTTTGCCAGGTGTGAGGCTTTGGGCACGATCCCTCACCTCTCAGTCTCCACTTGCTCTTTGGCGGGACGGTAAGAACAGCTTCCTGCAAGGCTTTTACTCTGGGGTCAAATCGGGTGATCGAGGTGACCGCTCTGTGCGTGGAAACGTGCTACGAGAATATCACATGATCAAGTATTATGTCACCAGTGCAACTGGACCAGCATGACACGGCTGAGGTATTATGGGATGTCGCTTTCTGCATGCCCAGAGCTCCCGAACACAAGAGTTCTCGAACATCAGCAGTCATGCCACTCATCCGGAGCACTTGATAAAGTGCAGAATCCTTGGTCCCAACCACCTGGAAAATCTAACTGAGGGGGTCCAGGTGACACCCAGGAATGTGCCTTTTAAAAATCACCCCTGGAGCTGGAGTGGTGGCTCAGTGGTTTCGGCGCTTGCGTGGCATGCGTGAGGCCCCGAGTTCAAACACCAGCACCACGTACACAACAGGGTGTCTGAGCAATGAAAGTCATATGAAAAAATTAATAAAATTGATTCGATCTTTCTCTTTCTCTCTCACTGTCCCTCTCTCTTTAAAAACAAAATAAAATAAAAATAAAAATCACCCCTGGAGAGTCTGCTGCAAGGACTGTTTTGAGAACCACTCCCAGGGGCTGAGTTAGCAACGCTCACGGTGATGTATCTGGAGGAGGGATGGCAACATAAAAGGAGCCTGAACTTAGAGTATGGGGAGGGGAAAGCATCACCCCCTCTGTCCCAGGGTCCTCACGGGAACCCCAGCCTTGTTGATGGGGAGCGGAGATTTTTATCCCTTTGGAAATTCATGGCTCTGATCTCCAACCCACCAGCCTCCAGCACTGACTTTATTTGTGATTTGCTGCTTGGGCACTGTGACCACCTCCCAAATGTATTTTGATGCTAACATTACCCAGTCTCTGATCAAGAATCATGGTCGAACATCATCTTGTCTTGAGCTAATAAAGCGTCTCGCCCGCCTGTCATAGCAGCCGCCCTGCCATGCTGTTTGCTGTCTTCCAGGGGCAGGCGTTCATCTCCTTACCTCTCGGCTGTGAGGGATGGAGCCCGCCGGCGAGGATCAATACCGAATCATCTCACCCACCCGCATCTCGCCGGCTGCGGCTGATGAGTTCTCATTCCCTTATCACAACCCAAAGGGAGACAGCCAGGAACATAGGGGACCAAGGACATCCCAGACGGGGATGGGAAGGCTGGGGTCCTGCAGAAGAGCTCTGGGGTAAGAATAGGACCCAAGAAGTGACAAGGGCCATTTGTCCCAGAGTTGGACAGACCCAGGGACAGCCAGCTTTCAAATGCTTCCTGATAGCAATTTCATTCTTCTGAAACTCAGTTTTTTTATCTATAAAATGGACTCCAAAAAATGAGACCCAACTCAGGATTTGGGAGGATGGCGGCGCACAGTGGTGACTTTAACCCAGATCCCGGTGCGCAGTAAGGGCTCGGTCGCTGATTGCTGAGACACAGTCCGTCCTGGAGTTATGATAGGGTTTGTTTACAATGGTATGAGAGTGAGGCATATTCCCTAAGATCTGCACCCTGAGTTTGGAGCTTCCGTCTTCCCAGGCTGACGGCTCTTGGTACATTGCTCCCCTCACTGGCAACATGGGTTGCAGCTCCCAGCCAGCCCCAAGACCACCAGGGGTGGTGGCAGCGGGGGCTGACGCTGCAGGGGGCTGTGAGGCCGGGCTGGGACGTTCCAAGGTCAGGGCACCCCCTGTATTTGGACTTAAGATGGTTTCAATTCACCATGGCTGTATGGGGACTTGGCTCATTGTAAGTCAGCACTCATTTGTGCCACCGCTGATGGCAACTCTGGACCAGTGATTTCCCCTCCCTGGTGCTCAGTCCCCTCACTATAAAATCAGAATTCATTTCCTTCCCTACAAATAAATAAACTGGGAGCTGGAGCGATGGCTCCGCAGTGGGAGCTCTTGCCTGGCATGTGCAAGGACCCAAGTTCAAACCCCAGCACCACGTACACAACTACGTGTCAGAGAAACAAAAGTCAGATGGAAAAATACATAAAACTGATTCTTTCTCCCTCTCTCTCTCTCCTTAAATAAATAAATAAATAAATAAACTTGCAAAAATGAGAGATTTAAATTGAAAGAGCAGAATCATCAGAGATTTTGGAAACCGAGACGCTGGTGGTGATGGTTGTGGCGTGTGGGTGTGTGTGTGTGCACAGAGTCAGGCAGTCCTGGGATAAGAAGCAGCACACAGATGTGGTGGCAAAAGGGTAAGAGGCAAATCTGCAGAATCGGAGCCCTGGGTGTCTTCCGTGCCCTACAGAGAGAGGAGGTGGATTCTGACCACTTACAGATCGAAATCCTGAACCACGGCAGAATTGCCCAATTTCATCTTTATCTCCTTCCATTTGTTTCTTCCTAGGCCAGACGAGGTCAGGTGGGAGGGTGGGGGACGTGTGGGCTCCAGATTGAAGCCACGTTGCTTGAGACTGGCTGCTGTCTCCTGGGACTCCTGTGCCTGCTGCAGCCCGGGGTCCCTGCTCTCCAGCCTCCCAACCCCCAAACACGGACAGCCACCCTGAAACCTTATCACGGCAAGCCCAGCCCCAACTCACCTCATGCTGTTACAGAGGGAGCTGCAGAAAGCAATCCCCACCTAAGTACGCAAGGAGGTCGGCACTAATGACACAGACACCAAGATGAGGAGAGCGTGGGGCTGGCAGACCCTTGGAAAATGAAAATGTGTGTTGGAATAATGTCTGGTTGGCCTTTGGGGAGGTTTGCTGGTTCAGGTTTTTACCAAACCCTTCATTTAATTCTTAGCATGAGCTTCATCCCCAAGTCCTTGAAGGGCAGAACCATAGAATGTGGGCTGGTGATATAGCTCAGTGGTGCATCCCTTGCTTAGCAAGTGCCAGGTCGTGGGTTTCACCTCCAACACAGGAAGGAAGGAAGGAAAGAAGGAAGGAAGGAAGGAAGGAAGGAAGGAAGGGGGAAGGAGGAAGGAAGGAAGAAAGGGAGGGAGGAAAGAAGGAAGGAAGAAGGAAGAAAGGGAGGGAGGGAGGAAGGAAGGAAGAAGGAAGG